>CM060367.1:6743529-7049884 GCA_030545235.1 Helianthus tuberosus | reverse complement strand
TTTTTGCTTTTTTGAAGTTGCTGATAATTACCAGATTGCCACCGTCACTTTTTGCTTTTTCCCTCAATTCGTACGTTAATATTATTTTTAGAGTGAATTGCAAGTTTTGTCCTTTATGTATATAGTCAATTGCAGGCGGTGTCCTTTATCTTTAAAATTGACGGGTTTTGTACGTATTGTTTCAAAATGTTGCACGGTATGTCCTTTGGCCCTAACTCAGTTAATTTTTTCTGTTAAATTAGATCATTTGCAAGACTCATAAGGGTATAATTGTCTTTTTATCTTATTATTTAAAAAATTATCTTAAAAGAAAAAAATATTATATAACACTCAATATCTTCCTCTGTCTAAAAACCCCATCTCTCTCTACTCAATCTCTCTGAACTACTCCCACCACCACCACCACCACCACCACCACCTACTTCCACCACCACCACCACAACAGATGTATCAATCATCTTCCTACATCATCATCCGTCATCCACACGCATCCTCCAATGATCGTAATAGCGGCGGTTCAGCCCTGAATATAGTCCTCAGGAAGATCATCGATCCGACAGTTATTCTGTCGCGTACGTCACAACAATCGTCTCTAATCACCGGAAATTCTTCGAATCTACTCCACATTCTTGCTTTTGGTGGTGGAGCCACCGGATGCGGCGCTGTCTAGATCTATGAAGTTGATTCATGGAGGTGAGTGTTGAGTGTTAGAGTGTGAATTGGGGTGGATGGCTGGTGGTGGGGGTACAGATGGATAAACCAGATCACTTGTTTTCACCAAGCTTCTAACATTTTCACATTCAAACAAATAAATATACCTTAATTTTTTGAACCCTTCTGGATAAACCACTTGGAGGAAGTAGTTTTCCAAATCATTTATCTTCCACACATTTAACATTTCACTTACCTGAATTAGTTTCGTAAATGCTGTTGTCAATGGGAAGCTGTAACACCTCGGAAATTCATGTCCAGTAAAATAAAGACACGTGTCATGCTATGCAAACGTGTTAAAAATACGGATCCAGATAAAGATGTACGGTAGGATTTAAAAACGTAGACATGTTAATTTATACCTCTGAGCGACCTATTAATAAATCCCTAACCAGGATATATTTTATCAAACATCTGATTTATATTTATAAATCTGGCCATTCTAAATAATAGATTTATTTTATAACTTTGAACATGGATCCAAGGCAAATTCTTGGTAATTCCGTCAATAAAAACCTTCCACAAAGTGCCAAAGTATGTAAGTGCATGCCTAGACATGCAATGGCTGAAAATATGGTCCCCATACTGATTAAAGTACAAGAGATTCGGAGATGAAAAGGTTGCATGGTCATAGCCTAAATGAAAACAAAAATTTGTCTCTTGGCGACAGCTTACGGACCTCAACGTCGGGAATGTTACGGTGAGCAAGGCTGCTTACGGACCTCAACATCCAGAACGTTGAGGTGCGTAAGCAGTGCATCTGGGCGAAATTGTTGACAGCTGCCTGTATAACCGGTTGCACCGACTTATATAGGTGGTTTTCGAATCCAGGGACTCCTATATCTGGTTTTTAGCATTATAGGACACCTGGGGACATCTTGTAACCTTCCTAGACTATGTTGGCATGATCCTAAGCTCATGGGGTTCACTATATAAGAAGATGGAAGTTGCAACATTCACAACTGATTTTCTGGAGCTCTCTGATCAGCAAGCCATCTTCCTAGTGGTCACTAATCATAATTAGGACTCTTGTAAGCATTCTTAACCTTTCTAAATTCGTTTAAGCTTAGTTAATTAGTTAAAAGTCAAACCATCGTAATTAAGGTTTGACTTCGTGATTAATTAAAATGTGCTTAGTCTAATCACGAATTAAAAGTACCTTTAAGTAGGTATTTAGGTGGGTAATAAACCCTTAAAAGGGTACTTCCAGATTCCCACTCTAACTATGTTAATTGTCGAGTCAAAGCTTACTTTAAAAAGTCAACAGAATGTTAAATTTCAAATTTAAGCATAATTAGCAATGTAGGATACTTGCAACCTGTTTGATCATTAATATAACTTGGTAATTAATGTAAGAACATGTCCCAACCTGTTCAACTCGACAATTTTCAGTTTAGGCTCGGTTTGGAACCGAAAGTCGCATAGTTTGACCTCTGCTTTGACTTTCAGTTCTGACCCGTTTAAGCATTGTTTAGAAATGCCTTAGAGCCTTAATTGGACCAGGTTTCATATTAGTGTAACCCCCTGAGGTCACACAACTTGGTTCATTAGTTATCCGATTCATATGCATGTTTCCATTAAACGCCTAATTGTTGACTATTATGCCCTTTTGACTATAAAACGTGATTTTTGAAAAAGTAAAAGAGTAGAAACCTTAGTTACTGATTTATAAACTTGCACCTAAAATTTGACATCAGTTTGAGGTCTAGAGTAAGAGATATGCTCATTAGCGTAAATTGAAAGCTTTATGTTAATTAAACGGCGAAATTAGCGTATAGCCTAGTTAAACCCACTTTTTGATATCAAACTTTTTACCCACTGATATAATATAATATTTTGGGATTTTTGAAGATTTTTATTTAATTTTTGGCTGATCATAACATAGGTCCTTAAGTTTGATTCGGTTAATGACGGTTTTACCCTTTTAGGCCATAAAATGAGTTTTACAAATCCTTTTGACCCCAAACCTTTTTCTACTGATTTTATTTGTTAAATAAAATATTTTGAGCCTTCTGGAATTATGAAAATATCAGCTTTCTTTTAAAAACCCGGAAATGGCTCCAAATCGCCTTTTTAAGCATTTTTAACACATAGTATGTACTAAAACCATATTAAACATTTAAGGTTGTTACCTACTGATGTTTTTAGTATATTTTTATATATTAACAGTAAGTAAAAGTTTTTAAACTCAGATTCCAGTTTTGACCTTTTAAGCCTAAGTGAAATTACCAAAATACCCCTAAGGTGCATAGTTTGGTTTTAAATGATAAATTTCACATATAGGTCATACCCTACTGTTATAACTTATTAAATTAGGTATAATTGCTGTATAAATCAGACCTGCAACTCAGATTACTAATTAAACTCTTTTATAATCTTTTAAATGACCAAAATGCCCTTATGAGGCATAATTTGTGTCTAAATCCGTTTTGGGCATAATAGAAGATACCGTACTGATATCACAACATGTTTAAGGCATATTAACTCAGGAAACTTGCATATGACTCTTATGGTTACCCGTGACGCCCTTTTCGCGTTCGGTTCGGTTTATGTAACTAGTTTGCATAAATTGACCGAAACGGGTCAAACCTTATCATCTTTGTCTCAAAATCCAGAATGTATTTAGTATACCCATATTATACAAGTATTCAAACTTGTTGGGTCTAAGTCACATTCTATCCGGTCTTCGCTTAATCGTGCGTTTGAACCGTATCGTCCTTAAAAGCTAACCGGTTTAAGCTTAGGCTTAAATAAAGACCCGTTAGAAATCTAATAGGTTATTATAAACCTTTGTTCCAGAGTAGAAGAACCAGTAAAAGCTACCTTCACTCGCTAATTGTGATTCATACTTACACAGGTAAATACTTTTAACTTATTTTCCCTATACGGGCTTGGGGTACGGTATATAAAATACCGCTTGGTCCGGCATTGAATCTTTAATCGAATAGTGGATAAATCCTTGATATGCTACGTTTTGAAATGTTTTGTTTGCTTAAAGCCTTTGGGGGGTTAATGACCATGTCCCGGATATCCTTGGCATCATCTTACGAGATGGCCACGACCAAAGCACGGAGTGTAGGCGTACACTCGTCAGTGCCTAACCAAATAATGTGGTGTGCCTATTAATCTTTAACCCGGTCTACGGATCGGGCTACTGAACGCATAAGTAACATGTAATTCGTTTACAAGTATTATATTCATATAATTATCCCAAGTTATAAAATGTTTTGTGCCACGTGCATTCAAATCAATTTTCAACCATTTTCAAAATGAGTCAGTTAAATTGTATTTACCAGTGTAAACTGACGTATTTTTTTCAAAAGGTTAAGTGCAGGTACTATTCGTACTAGGCTGGCTGTCTTCTAGCGTCCGCAATAAGTCTCGCAAGCTTGGATGTTAATAAAACTGTTGAACAATATCTTCTTTTATTTTGATCCGCCTGTGGATCCGTTTCAACTACTCGTGATATTTAATATTACATTTTATTTAAAGTTGAAATGAATCTATCTTTGCTTCCGCTGTGCATTTATATATTGTGTTGTTTGTCTATGATGATATCAACTACGTCACTATACTCCCCACCGGGCCCACCGGTGACACGTGGAAAATAGGGGTGTGACAGGTTGGTATCAGAGCCAACTCTGAGTGAATTAAACACTAGCCTTTTGTGTTTAATCTCAGTTACACAATTGCACATTCCTCGATTCTCGAGTCTAGACAAAGAACTTAGGAATTTTCCAAATTTTTGGTTTTATTTCTAACTTTGTCTTATATATATTTCTTGTTGTATCACTTGTTTGTTTTTTTACAGATTGTCAAAATGTCGCCGCGGATGAGAGGAAGAGGAAAGGGAAAAGGGCCACTTACCGCCCCAAATGACCATGAAGCTGGACCTTTGCCCCGGCGAACACCTTCAGATCCCTATAACACAGACCCTCAAGATCTTTGGAGGGCTTTGACTGAACCAGCTAGGCGCTCAGTTTCACTGAGTACCTCCCCTTCCATCCCACACTCTTTCGGGCCTCATTCTGGAAATGAGCCCCACAACTCCCACCAGTATTACATTCCTCTTCAAGGAAACGACTCACCCTTCGACCACCTGTCGCCTGTCTTCCAGGGCCAATTCAACCCTGCCGATTACCTTGGAGAACCAGTGGGTTTTAACCCACTTGGACCCGAAGATCACTTTTCTGGTGGCAACCCGATGGATATAGACGAGGACACCGATCCTTCAATGCCACCATCCGGAACTCCCAACCATCCCATTGAAATTTCAGATGGGTCACCGTTTGTGGGATCACCGTATAATGGTCCCGACAGCTTCGAGGAGAAATTCCGGCAGTATGACTGGGTGTTTACCCCCAGTTACAACAGCTCTCCCCTACACCAGCCGCAGCACAACTCTCCCCTGCACCACCAGCTGCAGCCACAGCAGCAGCAGAATCCTTCTGAGGATTCCCGACTTGTCGCGGTCACTCCGCCGCCACCACCACCTCAGCTTCAGCCTCCCTCGCCCCTGAGGCGAAGGAGAACGACCGTGCGAATATCCGCACGAGGGGGAGTGCGCATCAGCACCCCTCCACTTTCAAGTGGCAGCCGATACTCGCCTGTCCACGAAGAACCAGAGATGGGAGAATCTTCACACCCCGTCTCAGAAGTGAATTATGCGTCAGTCGCGCCACAACCACCACTGGGTTTTGGAGACCCAATTCCTACTTACACTGGTGCGGCGGCGTACAATCCCTTCGAGCAGCCGATCCACACAAATTACAACTTTGCAGAGGATCCCTACTGGATAGCAGCAAACTCCAACACTCTCCATCCGGAAGGTCCCTACGGAGGTCCCTGGGCTACGGGACACTCGACCTATGGATACCCACCATATGGGTATCAACAACCGCCTCCTCGACCTCCGCAATATCAGCAACCCCCTCAGGCGCCAGTGATGTCCACCACCACAATTTCAAGAAATCCTTCAAGGGATAAATGAAGTGCGACAAGAGGTGCGGCATGAATTGCGGGAAGAACGTAGGCATAACCGGGGGATGTTCAAGAAAATGGTGGATTTGATCAAGGGAAAAAGCAAGAAGGATCGTTAAATCCTTTGTTTGTTTGTTATTTTAGTATTGTAATCATGTCCCTGCGAGGACATTTATTTCTGTACTCTGCCCCTGCGTGGGCATGTTTTTTCTATTAACCCCTGCGTGGGTTTGATTGTTAGATGGCCCCTGCGTGGGCATGTTGTTTATGTAAAAGTCCCGTTTAGGGCAAATTTGTACTAGTTTAAATTTTAATTGGAATGGTTAATTCAAGTTTTTCATTTTAAAATTATGTGCATGAATACAATATATGAAGAAATGAAAAATAGCATTTATTATTTTGATTTACCATTTTGATATTATAATAAGAATCTTAAAAGGTAAAACCTAGCTTGCATGTCATATAAGACCTGGCCAATATGGTAAAACCTGTTTTAAAAAGATTCAAATCTCTGTTAACATCTGCAAACATGTTAACATTCTTGGCTAATGTGATCCGCAAAATCACACATGTCACCCTCTTGTAATTATTCCAAATTCCTTATTATTATTTAAACATCTATTTGTGATGTATTGCCTACGGGCTATAACCAATGTCATATAAGAGAAAAGACAGTCGTAGATTATAAAACTCCCTGTCTAGAAAGGTAATAAACCTTGATTTAAACCCTAATAACTAGATCTTATAAGACCTAATTCTATTTTAGAATTGTCCTCCGTGACTAGGCCTATTGTGCCAATATTTTATTTCATTTTGGGATAGGGTTACTAATAAAAAGTCCCGAATAAAATTTACTTGACAAATTAACTAGTATGGCTCTTTAATTACCATGGTTAATTATCAAGATGACAGACATATTATATTCCTTAAATGAATCATTGTCATCATCTTATGTAGTAGTTCAACTACATGGCAGAATCTGACGAGGTCAACAGTCAACCCAAGGAAAATCATGACACCACCAGAATCAATATAACTGGTGCAGAACTCCAAACGTTGATTGATAACGCCGTTACTAGAGCCATAGAGAGGCAATATAGTGAATCGGGTAGTACCCGATCAGGACCCCATTCCAAACCAAAAACACATTCTGAGGCTCATAGTAAGCCACCCTCTAAGATAGAGAAGCCAAAGAAGGATGATGAGGATCATCACTCCTCGAACCAACACAGTGTCCCGTCAAGGAAGGTCGAGCATAAACAGGAACCGCGTGGTAAGTCCTGTACATACAAATACTTCGTCTCATGTAAACCCAGAGACTTTACTGGGGAGAAAGGAGCGGTCGACTGCATGACCTGGTTGGACGAGATGGATACGGTAGTGGACATCAGCGGTTGTGCTGAAAGGGACGTAGTGAAATATGTGTCCCAATCATTTAAGGGAGAGGCACTGGCATGGTGGAAGTCTCTCATTCAAGCTGCCGGAAAGATCCCGCTCTACAACTTGTCATGGGATCTGTTCGTTGCTCTCATTAAGGATAATTATTGCCCGCAGCACGAAGTTGAGAGAATCGAGTCAGATTTCTTATCATTGGTGATGAAGAATTTAGACTGTCAGGCTTACCTCACCAATTTTAATACTCTATCTTGGTTGGTTCCATACTTGGTAACCCCGGAACCAAAAAGGATCGCTCGCTTCATCGGGGGTTTAGCCCCAGAAATTAAAGCTAGTGTTAAGGCATCAAGGCCTGCTACCTTTAGACCAGCAGCTGATCTATCTCTATCTCTTACCTTGGATGTAGTAAGGTTGAGATCGCTCAGGAATTCAGAAGAAGGTAAGAGGAAGCGTGAGGACGATACCTCACGAAGATCAGATAAGAAACACCGAGGGAATAACGACCACAAGAAAGGGTCGGGGTCTAAGAAAGATGGGCAACAATCGGGAGATAAGCCCAAATGTAAAACTTGTAAGAAAAACCATTTTGGGAGGTGTCGACTTGAGTCGAAATCCCAGTCTCAGCCGAGACCCTGTGGGATTTGCAAATCTTCAGAACATAAGACTCTGGAGTGCAAGAAGCTAAAGGATGCAACCTGCTACGGTTGTAATGAAAAGGGGCACATTAAGTCCAATTGCCCAAAGAACACCAAGAAAACCGAGGATGGGAAAAAGACCAATGCAAGGGTCTTCAAGATGGATGCTAAGGAAGCGGTTCAAGATGACAACGTGATTACAGGTACTTTTCTCGTAAATGATGTTTATGCTAGAGTATTGTTTGATTCTGGAGCAGATAAGTCTTTTGTGGATAATAAGTTTTGTGAGTTGTTGAAATTACCTGTTAAAGCCTTAAGTGTGAAATATGAGGTGGAATTAGCTGATGGAACCATAGAAACCGCCTCAACTGTTTTAGATGGATGTGTTATATCCATTAGGAACCACTCTTTTCCTTTATCCTTACTTCCCTTTAAGCTAGCCGGTTTTGATATAGTTATAGGTATGGATTGGTTATCGCATAACCAAGCCCAGATTGTGTGCAACAGAAAGCAAGTGGTAGTCAAAACTCCGTCTGGTGAGTCACTTACCATTCAGGGGGATACCCAGCATGGATTGCCTAAGCAAGTGTCCATGCTCAAAGCATCTAAATGCTTGAAGAAGGGTTGTGTCATTTATATGGCACAGGTTACTATTGATGAGCCAAAACCTAAAATTGAAGACATCCCCGTCATTTCAGAATATCCTGAAGTTTTTCCCGAAGAACTACCTGGTTTACCACCAGATAGGCAAGTGGAATTACGAATTGACATCATCCCGGGTGCAGCACCAGTAGCGAGAGCACCTTATAGGTTGGCACCTACGGAGATGAAGGAGTTAAGGACGCAATTGGATGATCTGCTAGCCAAAGGTTTTATTAGACCTAGTTCGTCTCCTTGGGGAGCGCCGATTTTGTTTGTCAAGAAGAATGATGGATCAATGCGTCTGTGCATCGATTACCGTGAGCTTAATAAAGTCACTATCAAGAATAGGTATACTTTGCCCAGGATCGACGATCTGTTCGATCAATTGCAAGGGGCAAGCTACTTCTCCAAGATCGACTTGAGGTCAGGCTATCATCAGTTGAAGGTCAAGGATGAAGATGTGCACAAGACTGCATTTAGGACTCGTTATGGTCATTACGAGTTTCTAGTGATGCCTTTTGGGCTCACTAATGCACCGGCTGCATTCATGGATCTTATGAATCGCGTCTGCAAGCCTTACTTAGATAAGTTTGTCATCGTTTTCATTGACGACATTCTCATCTATTCGAAGAGCCAAGCTGACCACGAGAAACACCTTCGTTGTATTCTTAAACTTCTACACCAAGAGAAACTCTACGCCAAATTTTCAAAGTGCGAATTTTGGCTTCGAGAAGTCCAATTCCTTGGACATGTGGTTAGTGAGCGTGGTATCCAAGTAGATCCCGCTAAGGTAGAAGCAGTTATGAATTGGCAAGAGCCGAAGACACCTACTGAGATTCGTAGCTTCCTGGGTTTAGCAGGACACTATAGGCGCTTTATCGAAAACTTCTCGAGGATTGCTGCGCCCCTAACTTCGTTGACACGTAAGAAGGTTAAGTTTGATTGGGGCCCTAAGCAGCAGGAATCCTTTGACATTCTGAAGAAAAAGTTGAGCAATGCACCAGTATTAACATTGCCTGATGGTATAGAAGAATTTGTGGTGTATTGTGATGCATCACACACTGGTATGGGCTGTGTGCTCATGCAGAAAGGCAAGGTTATTGCCTACGCTTCACGACAGTTAAAGATACACGAGAAAAATTACACCACCCATGATTTGGAGTTAGGTGCCGTGGTATTTGCATTAAAACTATGGAGGCATTACTTGTATGGAACCAAGTGTGTGATCTACTCAGATCACAAGAGCCTTTAACACTTGTTCAATCAGAAGGACTTGAACATGAGGCAGCGACGCTGGATGGAAACTCTAAATGATTATGATTGCGAGATAAAATACCATCCAGGCAAGGCAAATGTAGTTGCTGATGCCTTAAGCAGAAAAGAAAGAGTGAAGCCGATAAGAATCAATGCCAAGCGCATTGAAATAAGGAATAGTTTGAACGAAAGGGTATTAGCTGCACAGAAGGAAGCTGTGTTGGAAGCTAACTATCCTGAAGAAAAGCTAGGAGTAACTGAGGAGCAGTTATCCTATGACAAGGACGGAATGCTAAGATTGAATGGACGAATATGGGTTCCAGTTTATGGAGGACTTCGGGATGTTATCCTCCAGGAAGCCCACAGTTCCAAATATTCCGTTCATCCTGGAGCCGATAAGATGTACCAGGATCTAAAGGCAAACTACTGGTGGATTGGTTTGAAAAAGTCTGTAGCTGCCTATGTAGCTAAATGTTTGACTTGTGCGCAAGTCAAAGCTGAGCATCAAAAGCCGTCAGGTTTGCTACAACAGCCTGAAATTCCCACATGGAAGTGGGAGATGGTGACTATGGATTTCATCACCAAGTTTCCAAAGACAAGGAAGGGAAATGATACTATATGGGTCATAGTGGATAGACTGACAAAGTCAGCACATTTCCTACCCATTAAGGAAACTTACAGCTCAGACATGTTAGCTCAATTGTACGTAGATAAAATTGTAGCTCTGCATGGCGTGCCATTGTCAATTATCTCTGATAGAGATACGAGGTACACCTCTCATTTTTGGAAAAGTTTCCAACAGTCTTTGGGCACGCGCTTGAATTTTAGTACGGCTTACCACCCACAGACAGACGGACAGAGTGAGCGTACCATCCAAACATTGGAAGACATGCTTCGTGCATGTGTGATTGATTTAGGTGGCAGTTGGGATAAGCATCTGCCATTGGTCGAGTTCTCCTATAACAATAGCTACCATACTAGTATTAAGGTTGCGCCCTTTGAGGCATTATATGGTAGAAAATGCAGAACACCTATTTGTTGGGCGGAAGTAGGAGACGTTCAATTGTCAGGACCAGATTTGGTCTTTGAAACGACGGACAAGATTGTCCAGATTCGCGATCGTTTGAAAGCTGCCAGGGATAGGCAGAAAAGCTATGCGGATCCAAAGCGTAAATCTTTTCACTTCGAAGTAGGTGACAAGGTGTTGCTTAAAGTATCACCCTGGAAGGGAGTGATGCGATTTGGTAAGAAAGGCAAGTTAAGCCCGAGATACATAGGACCTTTCGAAGTTATCGAACGTGTCGGGTCAGTTGCCTATAAACTAAACTTGCCTGAAGAGCTCAGTGCTATCCACAATGTTTTTCACATCTGCAATCTGAAGAGATGTCTAGCTGATGACTCGCTGGTTATACCGCATATGGATGTGCACATAGATGAGAGTTTGAAATTTGTGGAAAAACCATTGTCGATTGAGGATCGACAGGTAAAGAAGCTTCGAAGGAAGCATGTGCCTATTGTCAAGGTCAAATGGGATGCCCGTAGAGGTCCCGAATATACTTGGGAGGTGGAGTCTACCATGAAGGAAAAATACCCTCATTTGTTCCAGTAAATCTCGAGGTCGAGATTTCTTTTAAGGGGGTGAGGATGTAACACCTCGGAAATTCATGTCCAGTAAAATAAAGACACGTGTCATGCTATGCAAACGTGTTAAAAATACGGATCCAGATAAAGATGTACGGTAGGATTTAAAAACGTCGACATGTTAATTTATACCTCTGAGCGACCTATTAATAAATCCCTAACCAGGATATATTTTATCAAACATATGATTTATATTTATAAATCTGGCCATTCTAAATAATTGATTTATTTTATAACTTTGAACATGGATCCAAGGCAAATTCTTGGTAATTCCGTCAATAAAAACCTTCCACAAAGTGCCAAAGTATGTAAGTGCATGCCTAGACATGCAATGGCTGAAAATATGGTCCCCATACTGATTAAAGTACAAGAGATTCGGAGATGAAAAGGTTGCATGGTCATAGCCTAAATGAAAACAAAAATTTGTCTCCTGGCGACAGCTTACGGACCTCAACGTCGGGAATGTTACGGTGCGCAAGGCTGCTTACGGACCTCAACATCCAGAACGTTGAGGTGCGTAAGCAGTGCATCTGGGCAAAATTGTTGACAGCTGCCTGTATAACCGGTTGCACCGACTTATATAGGTGGTTTTCGAATCCAGGGGCTCCTATATCTGGTTTTTAGCATTATAGGACACCTGGGGACATCTTGTAACCTTCCAAGACTATGTTGGCATGATTCTAAGCTCATGGGGTTCACTATATAAGAAGATGGAAGTTGCAACATTTGGGCATTTGCACTTGCAACATTCACAACTGATTTTCTGGAGCTCTCTGATCAGCAAGCCCTCTTCCTAGTGGTCACTAATCATAATTAGGACTCTTGTAAGCATTCTTAACCTTTCTAAATTCGTTTAAGCTTAGTTAATTAGTTAAAAGTCAAACCATCGTAATTAAGGTTTGACTTCGTGATTAATTAAAATGTGCTTAGTCTAATCACGAATTAAAAGTACCTTTAAGTAGGTATTTAGGTGGGTAATAAACCCTTAAAAGGGTACTTCCAGATTCCCACTCTAACTATGTTAATTGTCGAGTCAAAGCTTACTTTAAAAAGTCAACAGAATGTTAAATTTCAAATTTAAGCATAATTAGCAATGTAGGATACTTGCAACCTGTTTGATCATTAATATAACTTGGTAATTAATGTAAGAACATGTCCCAACCTGTTCAACTCGACAATTTTCAGTTTAGGCTCGGTTTGGAACCGAAATTCGCATAGTTTGACCTCTGCTTTGACTTTCAGTTCTGACCCCTTTAAGCATTGTTTAGAAATGCCTTAGAGCCTTAATTGGACCAGGTTTCATATTAGTGTAACCCCCTGAGGTCACACAACTTGGTTCATTAGTTATCCGATTCATATGCATGTTTCCATTAAACGCCTAATTGTTGACTATTATGCCCTTTTGACTATAAAACGTGATTTTTGAAAAAGTAAAAGAGTAGAAACCTTAGTTACTGATTTATAAACTTGCACCTAAAATTTGACATCGGTTTGAGGTCTAGAGTAAGAGATATGCTCATTAGCGTAAATTGAAAGCTTTATGTTAATTAAACGGCGAAATTAGCGTATAGCCTAGTTAAACCCACTTTTTGATATCAAACTTTTAACCCACTGATATAAAATAATATTTTGGGATTTTTGAAGATTTTTATTTAATTTTTGGCGGATCATAACATAGGTCCTTAAGTTTGATTCGGTTAATGACGGTTTTACCCTTTTAGGCCATAAAATGAGTTTTACAAATCCTTTTGACCCCAAACCTTTTTCTACTGATTTTATTTGTTAAATAAAATATTTTGAGCCTTCTGGAATTATGAAAATATCAGCTTTCTTTTAAAAACCCGGAAATGGCTCCAAATCGCCTTTTTAAGCATTTTTAACACATAGTATGTACTAAAACCATATTAAACATTTAAGGTTGTTACCTACTGATGTTTTTAGTATATTTTTATATATTAACAGTAAGTAAAAGTTTTTAAACTCAGATTCCAGTTTTGACCTTTTAAGCCTAAGTGAAATTACCAAAATACCCCTAAGGTGCATAGTTTGGTTTTAAATGATAAATTTCACATATAGGTCATACCCTACTGTTATAACTTATTAAATTAGGTATAATTGCTGTATAAATCAGACCTGTAACTCAGATTACTAATTAAACCCTTTTATAATCTTTTAAATGACCAAAATGCCCTTATGTGGCATAATTTGTGTCTAAATCCGTTTTAGGCATAATAGAAGATACCGTACTGATATCACAACATGTTTAAGGCATATTAACTCAGGGAACTTGCATATGACTCTTATGGTTACCCGTGACGCCCTTTTCGCGTTCGGTTCGGTTTATGTAACTAGTTTGCATAAATTGACCGAAACGGGTCAAACCTTATCATCTTTGTCTCAAAATCCAGAATGTATTTAGTATACCCATATTATACAAGTATTCAAACTTGTCGGGTCTAAATCACATTCTATCCGGTCTTCGCTTAATCGTGCGTTTGAACCGTATCGTCCTTAAAAGCTAACCGGTTTAAGCTTAGGCTTAAATAAAGACCCGTTAGAAATCTAATAGGTTGTTATAAACCTTTGTTCCAGAATAGAAGAACCAGTAAAAGCTACCTTCACTCGCTAATTGTGATTCATACTTACACAGGTAAATACTTTTAACTTATTTTCCCTATACGGGCTTGGGGTACGGTATATAAAATACCGCTTGGTCCGGCATTGAATCTTTAATCGAATAGTGGTTAAATCCTTGATATGCTACGTTTTGAAATGTTTTGTTTGCTTAAAGCCTTTGGGGGGTTAATGACCATGTCCCGGATATCCTTGGCATCATCTTACGAGATGGCCACGACCAAAGCACGGAGTGTAGGCGTACACTCGTCAGTGCCTAACCAAATAATGTGGTGTGTCTATTAATCTTTAAACCCGGTCTACGGATCGGGATACTGAACGCATAAGTAACATGTAATTCGTTTACAAGTATTATATTCATATAATTATCCCAAGTTATAAAATGTTTTGTCCCACGTGCATTCAAATCAATTTTCAACCATTTTCAAAATGAGTCAGTTAAATTGTATTTACCAGTGTAAACTGACGTATTTTTTCCAAAAGGTTAAGTGCAGGTACTATTCGTACTAGGCTGGCTGTCTTCTAGCGTCCGCAATAAGTCTCGCAAGCTTGGATGTTAATAAAACTGTTGAACAATATCTTCTTTTATTTTGATCCGCCTGTGGATCCGTTTCAACTACTCGTGATATTTAATATTACATTTTATTTAAAGTTGAAATGAATCTATCTTCGCTTCCGCTGTGCATTTATATATTGTGTTGTTTGTCTATGATGATATCAACTACGTCACTATACTCCCCACCGGGCCCACCGGTGACACGTGGAAAATAGGGGTGTGACAGAAGCTATGTTGTGAAATTTCTAGGATTCGTTTACAACCATGTGGTTGAGTAAGCCAGAGAATATTGTCCTTAATGTGAAATTCTATCAAATTTTCGAAGTGGAAATCTTGGAGAAAATACTGCAATTCAGGAACTTTTAAATGTAGAACTTTGGGTGACTTCAATTTATCTAGTTCCCCAACAAAAGTACAATCCCCCTCCCCTATCCCAATATAGAACTCTTCCAACCAAATGAGCTTTGATATGACACCAGGTGTTACATAAATTGGACTTGTATAGTCAACATCTAGCACCCTTAAATTGATCAATTTCCCGATCTCTTCAGGGATGGTTCTAATTCATGGATTGGGGTGGATGGCTGGTGGTGGGGGTACAGATGGCCAGTTGCAGAGAGAGAGGGGGGTTGTTATTTTTTTTTTACAAAATAGACCCTACATATAAGTTATTTGTACAATAGTCCCTGAAATAATAAATGACAAAAATACCCTCATGTGCAAGGCACTTGATCATGCTTAACATAAAAAAATTAACTGGGTTAGGGCTAAAGGACATACAGTGCAACATTTTGAAACAATAAGTACAAAACCCGTCAATTTTGAAGATAAAGGACACCGCCTGCAATTGACTATATACATAAAGGACAAAACTTGCAATTCACTCTTATTTTTATTTTATCCTTTACCTATATATATATATATATATATATATATATATATATATATATAGGTAGTGGCGTTTTAATCATAAATGGTATCAACTTAATATATTTGACGTTTGAAACATGACTACCCATTCATTTTTTGTTTCATCATCTCATTTTTAAGATGTTTACACACTTTTTTTATGCAAACTCGATCAACTTAGGTGGCGTTTGAATTGCGGGTTTGTAAGGAAATTGAGAATGAAAATAATAGGATTAGTTAGCATTATATGTGGATAGAATGGTGATTGTAGTAACACCAAGATGCATGGTTCTACTTCCAAAATGAAGATGTTCTGTCACACCCCAACCGATGGCGGAAACATCGGGGTGCGAGCACTAAGCGTTCAGATTGCTCATGAGATTCCATAACACTAGATATTTGAATAATAATTAAATCGATTTCATGCCACAATTGTCTACACATTCAACATCCGAAATAACCAACAAGTGTCAAGCGATACATCAAGTCTCAAACATAGTTCATAACTTATTTAATTAACTAGGTGAGTTTCTAAGCTTCATCCTAGCTTGATTTCCATGATATCAGCATCCTATCAGCCTGCAACATGTATTAAAATAAAGTCAGTACAAAAATGTACCGACGAGTATACAAGTTTGAATATAGAATAATAGATTAAAACAACTCATATCCACAATGTAAGAAATAAAAATAGTTTCAGCCGTGCTAGTGTCGCAGTCCACGCAGTGATAGCCCAAGTGTCCCGATGCTTTAGTGTTTACCCAAGACTCAAGGTAAACTAGAATCCTCCTAACAATACCCCCGAGAATAATGGGGAGGTGCATCTCCTATAGCGCTACTATTGTTAAGGCGGAACTACACACTTCTGGATTAAACGTCACATAGCACAAAGAGTCAAGAATCAAGAATCACAAGTTTCACGTACATATATGATACAGTTTAGATTCAAAGTATCAAGTTTCGTAGTTTATAGAATACATGCTACATCCCAAAGTTTAAAACGAAAAGGGGATCGAGTATACTCACAGTGATTGCTTAACAGGTTAATTATTATTGGATCAAAGGGAGATCTTTTAGGTTTAGCCTGATTAGATTTACAACAGATAAGAGTCGGGCAGAATAACGAGATTGCACAAAGTGTCAGATCAGTTACTGGATCGGATGGCTGTCCGATCGGATGGCCATCCGATCGGATTGCCAGTCGATCATGGTGACAATGTATGAGGGAACGGATGACTATCCGATCGGATGGCTATCCGATCGGGTGGCCACTCGATCCGAGTGTCAAGTTTCAAAGTTGTTGTTTAAGTGTTTTGCTTACCTTGATCGGATGGCTGCTCGATCGGATGGCTATCCGATCGGGTTGCCACTCGATCGAGGTTTCCAAAGTTTCAAGTTTCTGAAAAAGTTTCTAAGTGTTGAAAGATTATGAGACAAGTGTCACCTGATCGAGTGGCTGCTCGATCGGATGGCTATCCGATCGGATTGCCTCTCGATCGAGTGGTCCTCGTCTCGTCTATAAGTTTGTAAAGTTTCTAAGTTTATGGTTTAACGATAACGGCACGGTACGTATTGAGACAACGGTAAACTCATCAACATACAGTCGTTCTGATCGGATGGGAATCACCCCTGCCCGATCAGTCGTCTGTTCATAACGAGTTGATGTCGGAATCCGTATTCCGGCCATCTTTTCCGGCAATAATTCGTTTCCAAACCAACTCCAGACCATTCATCCAGTCTACAGTCCGTTTAGACCCGGATTCCACCATTTTAAGTGAAAATTTGAAGAGAAGATGAAGATAACTTTAAGTTTTAGCTTGAAAAGTCTAGATCTAACATAGATTTAGTGTAAAAAGCATGAAATTCCTCAGATCTGAGCTAGATCTTACCAGGAATGACATCACATAGTAGTTTGTACAAACCTCCATGATGACATCATCCTCAAGAACTCAGATCTAAGAGATTTCACGGTGAAAAGTGTGATTTCAAAGGAGAATCACGTAGAGAATGAATGGTAGATCAAGGAAGTACAAGAATCTAGTGTAAAACGTACCAAAATCGCTGAGAAATCAAAGAAATGTGGTGTGCGTGCATCTAGGTCGAGTGAGGCTGTCACATCAGTGAGAATGGTGATGTGACAGGCCTATTTATAGTGTGAGAGGAGACTAAGGCGGTGGCGCACGGATCAGATGGCGGGTCGATCGAGTGGCCATCTGATCGGGGGGTCATCTGATCGGATTGCCACTTGGTCAATCCCATCCTTTCCGCGTTCCCGTCTTTGATTCGTTTTGCGAGTTAGATTAAGCGTTGCGTTGCGTATTATATGGTAAAAATATCACATAACTAGATTACATCATAAACACCAAAAGTTTCCAAGTTTCATAGATTCCGCCAGTGACAAGACTCCAGTCTCTCGTTAAACCAAGAATCAAGTTGCACGAGTCTCAAGAGTCAGGCACCAAATAAGTATCAAGAGTCAAGAGTCTAGTTTCCCAAGTATCAAGTATCAAGAATCCAAGTATCAAGTATCTAGATTTAAGTGTCAAGTCTCATAGTATTAAGTATCAAGAATCAAGATACAAGTATAAAGGATCAAGTATCATAGTATTTAAGACTCAAATTATCAAGAGTATCAATATTACATAGATTAGGGACTAAAACTGACAATAGGCAAAATATAGGGACTAAACTTGCCAAGAGCCTAAAGTTTAGGGACGCGGGGCGTTACATGTTCCTTGTCACACCCTAACCGATGGCAAAAACATCAGAGTGAGATGAAATAGATTGCTCATTATTCATAAAGCTAAAATTTGCAACAAGTATTTAAATAATGAATTTCATTTCTTTGCTAAAGTGACAATTACATAGATTGAAATCAAATACAACAACTTGAAAAAAAGAATTACATTACAATAAGTATACAAATTTAAAATGTGTTTCTAGGCATCCTACTAAGTTCCATGCATCATTAACATTATCATTAAACCTGCAACATGTTTTAAAAGCATAGTTCAATATAAACGTATTAGCGAGTACACTAGTTTTAGACACATGGCATAAGTATAAAAAGTATTTCTCAAATCCAACATGGCAATTTGGTATACAAGGTTGAACTAGCACGCATAACTAAAAGTCAAACCCAAGTGTCCACAAGAATTATAAGTGTCCCTCGCCACAAAAGTGAACGAGACTGTTTATGTATAAGAATGTTGACTGAACAATACCCCGACGGGCGGCGTGCTACTCCTATAGCGCTATAATTGTTAAGGTGGGCTAGCTAAGTTAATGACAAGTAGCATGTATTCAAGCATATAACCTAAGCATATCAAATAACATGTATCACGGATTGAGCGAATAAAGTATATTTGTGTGGTTTGTGTATTTTGACCAGTTAAACATGTTACACCCAAAGTGTGTTAAAGCGAAAAAGGGTCAAGTGTACTCACAGAATTGCTAAGTATTCCGATTATCTATGTATTGACGAGTTAATGAGAACAAGAGAATGAACGTGTTTGGTGTTGGAGTTTATGGGGTGTTTAGAATCAGAATTAGGAATTTAAAGTAGTAAAAGTATATATATATGAAAGTAATATCTAAGTTCTAAGAGTTTGTTTATGACACCATATCAAGTGGTTTCATGGGTCCCAAATTGCCCATTGGAATCAAGTACTCTAGAATCTTTGATACGTTAGCTTAGGTTTATGACGATTAATCATAGCTCGATTAACATCACAACTCAGCCATGTGTTTATATAGTTACTTATAGTTTATATAGTAATAATACATCCTAAAACTAAGTCCAATCAAGTAGTATCATGTAGCATCATGTATGTCAAGCATGGAGGTTAGAAAACCTCATTGTATGATTCACCACCACACACACCATCATGAAGATGGTGGGAGGGTCATGAATAATAAGAAAGCAAATCTAATCTATTAAGTTTTAAGGTTATTCATACTCAAGTTAGGAATGAAAGAGTGGAACGTAGTTTGTAGGGATGGCAATTCTGACACGAACACGATAACACGACACAAACCTACACGAAGTTAACAGGTTTCGTGTTTGACCTTAACAGGTTTCGTGTCTAAACAGGTCGACACGATAAGACCTGTTTAAATTTCGTGTCTAAACAGGTTAAAACCCGTTAACCTGTTAAGACCCCTTAATGACCTGTTAATAATTTTAAATTAAAAATTATATAAAATATATGGGGTGTGTAATGTGTGGACCCAGACATGTGAGACGGTATACAACTCACCCAAAATTTTGAAATCAATTTTCACACTTCTAACTTCTTCACAGTTCACGCTCAGACCCAAATAAACCCTAAACTTCCTTCATCGCCGGCCGCCGCTCAACCCCTCACAGTTCACCATCGCCATTGTTAATACAGTTCATACGCTAAACTTGTTCGAGATTTTCAGTCGTTGAATCACGAAACTGTTATTGATTGCACAACAGTAACAGATCAGCAGGTTTCGTTATGCAAACTGTTCTTCGCAGAATCGTGTTTATTCGCAGAAAAAACAAGTTCAGTCGTCAAAACTGTCCATTTGCTGCAGAAAAACATTGTCCGCTGTTGTATCTTCATTGAAAGCTAGTTAATTCGCTGATAAATTGTCATTCGTATATCTGTTTGTCACACCCCGATATTTCCACGTTTGACCGGTGGGCCCGGTAGGGGAGTATCGTGACGTAGTTGATATCATCATAGTCAAACAACACAATATATAAATGCACAGTGGAAGCAAAAGATAAATATATTACAATCCGAATATAAAGTAATATCAGGTATTACAACGGAAAGTAAAGGATCCACAGGCGGATCTTAAAACTTAAACATTGTTCAACAGACTTTAGACGCCTAGAACTTGCAAGATTCCTTATTAACGCCCTGAGCTTCCAGCCAATTACGTTCAGTACCTGCCACTTAACCTTTTTGAAAATACGTCAGTTTACACTGGTAAATACAATTAACCGACTCATTTGAAAAGGTTTAATAAAATTGATTTGGATGCACAAGGCACAACATATCTTTATAACTTGGGACAATTATATTTATAATCTTGTACACAGATTTACATGTTCGTTGTACGTTCAGGGCCCGATGTAGAAACCGAGTCAAAATTAACAGACACACCACAAGTATAGGCCCACAAGAGAGTGAGATACCGTTTACCTTATGCACTGTTAAGTGTATGCCTACACCCCGTGTTTAAGGCGTGGCCATTTTATAATACAATGATGTCAAGGATATCCGGGACATGGTCATTAACCCCTAAACGCTTTTATTTCAAACAATACAGATTAAAGCGGGTTACCTCAATAATTTAATCACAATACGATTAAACATTCAATACCCGACCAAGCGGTATTATTATAATACCGTATCCCAAGCCCGTATAGGGAAAATAAGTTAAAAGTATTTACCTGAGCTAAATATAAATTCAATCCCAGCCGTATATCAAATCAGCAAGTACAGATAGCTTTTACTGGGCTCCTAATCTGGATCGAAGGTTTTTAATAACCTATTAGAATCCTAACGGGTCTTTAATTAAGCCTTGACTTAGACCGGTTAGTTTTCAAAAGGAAGATACGGTTCAAACGCATGATAAAGCGAAGACCGGATTAGAATGTGGTTTTGACCCGACAAGCTTGTATGCTTGTTTAATATGGGTAACTTAAACACATTCTGGATTTTGAGACAAAAATGATATGGTTTCATAAGCTAGTTACATAAGCCGATCCGAACACGAAAAGTGCGTAACGAGTAACCAACTGAATCATATACAGGTTTCCTAAGTTAATATGTCTTAATTATGTTGTGATATCAGTAGGATACCTTCCATTATGCCCAAAACGAGTTTAATCTCAATTTAAGCCCCGTAGGGGTATTTTGGTCATTTTTAAAGATTATAAAAGAGGTTAATTGAAATTCTGAGATTCAGGCCCAAAGACATCAGTGAAATAACTTATTTTATTAGGTCATATCAGTTGGTAATAGGTCTTACATGATAAAATTGTTTTAAACCCAAACTATGCGTTTAATACGCTTAAAAAAGCCATTTTAAGCGATTTCCGGGTTATACCGGAAATATGAGTTTTCTGGACAGGTTATAAAGTTCAAAATACTTCATTTATTAAATAAAATCAGTAGAGACTGGATTGGCATCAAAATACTTTGTAGAACTCATTTTATAACCAAAAAGGGTATATTCGGTATTTACCGAATTAATGTCATAACTTTAGGTTATGAGCAGGTTAAAAATAATTAAAAATCTTTAAAAATCCCAAAATATTATATTACATCAGTGGGTAAAAGGTTTGGTGTCAAAAATTGGGTTTAGATAGGCTTTATGCTAATTACGCCTTTTAATTACTAAAAGGCGTTATAATTACGCTAATGCGCATAACTCCTAATCTAGACCTCCAACTGATGTAAAATTTTAGGGACATGTTTATAAATCAGTAACAAAGGTTATTGTCTTTTCACATATCCAAAATTCTCGTTTTATGGTCAAAAGGGCATATTGGTCAACATTTAAGCAATTAACGGAAACATGTAAACGAATTGGATAATCAATGAACCAACCACAGAGGGTTATGCTAACATGTAGCCTGGTCCTAAGGAAGCTCTAAGGCATTTCCAAAACATACTAAATCGGGCCAGAACTGAAGTCAAAGAAAAAGTCAAAGTTTTGCGACTTTCGGTTCCGAACCGGGTCTAAACAGAAAATTGTCGGATCAAACAAGCTTAGATCAGTTTTTATACTTATTACCAAGTTATATGAGTGATAAAATAGGTTACATGCCTTCTACATTGCTAATTACATGTTAATTTGCAAATTAAGCTTCTGTTGACTTTTTCTAAACAACTTTGACCCGACATTTGATCTAGTTAGAGTGGGAATCTGAGGGTGCCCTTTTAAAGGTTTATTGCCCACATAAATACCAACTTATAACTACCTTAAATTTGACTAATCACTGGACCATTAGTGATTAATCAATAAGTCAAACCTTAATTACGACAGTTTGACTTTTAAGCTAATAACTAGGTAAAACTCAATCAAGGAAGATCAAGGATGCTTACCAAGGTCTAATGCACGACCAGGAATGCTTAGAGAATGGCCTTGAGCTCCAGAAATGATCAGATGTTGAGTTGGAAATGAATGATCAAAATGTGCAAACATTAGGGCTTTTTATAGAGTTCTTGATCCATTAAGATCATGACAAATCATGCTATACATGATCCCTGATGATTAACAAGTGTCCCTAAGGCCTAAGAAATAGTTTAGGCGGCTCTTGGAAGTGTTAAAGGGCAATACAAGTCGCTTACATGGGCTGAACATGCAATTTACGAGTTTCTGCATCTGGGCAACGCTTACGGACCGTAAGGTCCAGGTCTTACGGTCCGTAAGGACCTGGTCAGCATTCAGAAACTTTCATTTGTTGACAGTTTTAGCCCCTGCACCTCCAAATGCCCTTTCCGACACATCCAAGGCCCGTTAAACCATTTTTAAGACTCTACAATGATGCCTAAGTATGGGGAACATGAAACATGCTCAAAAATATGACGGATGTTGGTTCGTTTGGTCGTACGGTCACGTTGTTCGGTTAATTACGACGAAACACGGACGGACGCGAAAAACGAACCAATTGACGCGACGAATGGAATTTTATCAAGCCAAACACTAAAATAACATATTTTAGTGTTTACATAAATGTTTGGGTGTCCGGGGATATTCGGAATGTGAGATATGCGCGTAAACGCAAACTTGTGCGCTTTTTTACACTTTTAGTCCCTGCATGACTTAAAAGCTTATTTTTGCGCACCAAACACCTCTAAGCCTATATCTAAGATATATTAGGGATAATTATGGTATGTTTATCTCATGGTCATATTCCGGAAGGTCCGATAACATACGAATCGGTATACTTTAGCAGTTTGACGCTTTAGGTCCCTCAAATGCGTAAACTTGCGTAAATCATCATTTAATAGCATTGAAGCCTCATCTAATCCATATTAGGCATTCTTGAAGGTATTATTAAACATCATAAAGCTTCGGGCTCGATAAAAGGTCATTCAGAGGTATAATTAAACATATTGACACTTTTAGTCCCTTATACTTGCAAAGTTGCGCGTAACTTCACTTTTGGGCATAAAAGCCTTGGGTGGCCAATGATTGGCAATCCCGAGAGTATAATAAAATATCATGAGGATCTCAGTTTGTTAAAAGGTCACTCAGAGGTAAGAATTAACATGTTGACGCTTTTAACCCTTTTTTGCGCAAACTTTCAATTAATTACATAAACGGCTACACTTGATTAACAAGTGGCTCATTTGTGAATATAAAACCGTAAAAGGTTATTTAGAAACTTATTTTAGGTATGATAATACTTCCAATTCTTTCATAATCAAATTTTTCGATTTTTCGAAAAATTAGTCCCTTAAATTCAACATTTGACTTCATTAGGGTTTATTACACGTGTCAATACTTCATTGGACGTGATTTTTCGAGGTGTTACATCCTCACCCCCTTAAAAGAAATCTCTACCTCGAGATTTGCTTAAAGTAAAGGAAGTACTTTCTGTCGTATCATGGATTTAACTTCCATAGTATATTTGGGCCTCCAAGGGTATCCCAGTTGACCTATACAATAGGTGCATACTTTCTTTTGGAGCTCCTTAACCTGTCGATTCTCAATCGACATAGGTTGCTCATACTATCATAGATCTGCATATCATTATGTGATAGTGCTTTTCGACTTATTGGTGACACGTCGCTAAATCATTAGTGTGGTCACATTGCGCGTTCCACCAAGCTCCTAAATTAGGTCTTAGCTCATAAGCTATTTAGTCTTGATACATTCGAATCCTTCGAATGACTTTATATATTCCGAGCTTAACTAACCTAAAAATTACAACTTGGCACACCCTTCTAGGGTGTTATCTTTTGTTGAACCTTATCTTTTAACCAAAACTTAGGAGGGTTGCTATTTTCATAAATCCTTGATTTCCTGCCGTATACTGGCAACTTACAATCGATTATGGATTTGTATGATCTTATTTGTTGTTTCTTAGGCAACTTTCAGATCCTGATAATTGGACTTACCAATTCTCTATCTAACAATAGATGTTTAACATTCCATCTATACAAGGTCTCCAAAGAAGTAGCCTTAATACTTACATATCAATTATTATAGAAAAGCTTATCTTAAGGTGGGATGGTTATCCCAACCATTGCTTAAAACTAATCTTAAGGAGTAGCTAATCCTTATAGCTAGTTGAATAACTCAACGATCCTGGGTAGTTGATGGTGATTCTTAATCGTTGTTAAAATAGGGTTGCGGTAATGAATGCATAAGCAAAATGAACCGTCTTTCTTATCAAACTCTCGGAATATCGAGTTAGGCTATATGAATCTCTTATCTTAAAGTTTACTTAATCAGGGTTTCGATTATTCCATGATCAACACGGAGTTCTTACAACACTCCAACCCTAAGCGGGATGTTAATCTTAACTCTACTTGTCTCTCGGGAGGTAAACAGGGTAGTCTTAGGAGAAGATAATCAAGGTACAAGGAGGTTACAGAGATTTTTACAAATCTCAGGCTCCAATTCATCCACCAATGCTTGTGTCAATTAAGTGACACATTTACGTTACGAGTCCACGAACTCCTTAATCGGGAACATTTACTTGGACAATTCCATTCTGGATATCTCCTTTGAATACCATTAGTTGACTTTAGTACCATATGACCTCTCGGAATATCTTTGTGGTCCCATGCATTAAACCTCCATACTGATCAGGCATGAAAACAATCTATGGAACTTATTAAGATACACCAATCCTCTTATGGCGCTTTTATCATACCATCTGGTATTCGGAATCGATAGAGATTAAAGAGATATCAACTATATATGCTGACGCACTTCCTCTTAGAGAGAGGACATTTCGAAAACTCTACGTCTGAAGGTTTCTGATAGGAACAAAAGAAATGGTTCTTACGATTTTCGCCTTCACTTAATAACTATGGTTCTTAGGAAAGATTTTAAAAGTTTGCTATACTTATAGTTTATGAAGGATTTGGAGTAAGTAGCATTCGTCTCTTTGAACTTTTTCACGATCTCCTTCACAGCTTTTCCAACAGCTGCGTCTTATCATAGTTTGAATAACATCCTTGGACTTTCTAAGGTTTACTATTGTAGTATCATTAGCATGCGTCGCATCATCAATGGCGCGATTGACTGTTGTCTTATCCTAGTTTGTCATACTCGAGATTTGGTTCCTATTACCAGATGAATCATTTACTTAATTGCAATCCAACAACTGCTATTCATCACCCTGATGGCCTTAACATGTACTAACCATGGTTTCATTAAACTATACATGCCAATATGGCACTAACATTCTTAATGAACGTTATTTTAAAAATATATCAATATCACTTAGCCTAGGTCACAAAAGACCATCAATGGCATTTAAGGGTTGGACCTAGTCCATCACCTTTTTGACAGGGGATCAAATGTCACATTTGTCTTTATTATATTGATGAATTTGGTTAGCTTGAAAGTTTGCCATAAGGGTATTAGAAAAAAGTGATTCCAATAGATATAAAATATCAATCTAAGATTTGTTGGAGCATTCTCTAAAGTATCATCGGTCAATTTCTACCTCGCATTAAATGACCGGAGTCCTAATCAGCGAAGACAACAGTTCTCAACATTTATCATTCCTTATAGTATCATATGTGCCAGTATCAAATAAATTTCTGTATAAACTGCTTGAAAAGGAAAGGTACCTGCTATATAGTTATCATTCTGCAGCATCTCCTGGGCGTTCGTCTGGAAGACTCATGCGTTTGCTTTCTTGGCCTCTTCAGGCTTCTTCAGATTCCTAGGGCAGTTAGTCTTGATATGCCCCTTCTCGTTGCAACCATAACAGGTTACATCTTTCAACTTCTTGCAATCCAAGGTTTTATGTTCCTTAGACTTGCAAAGTCCACAGGGTAGAGGCTGAGACTCAAATCTGCATTTTCCGAGGTGGTATTTACGACAGGTTTTGCACCAGGTCTTTTCACCCGACTGCTGGCTGTCTTCCTTAAACCCGGAACTCTTCTTATCCTCAGAGTTCCTCTTTGTCTTCCTATTGGAGCGATGAGAATTCTCATCCTCCCTTTTACGCTTTCCATCTTCAGAGGCTTTGGCAGCCCTGTTTCTGATCACATCGAGTGTGAGAGATAGCGACAGATCTGCCGCTGACCTGAATGTAGTAGGTCTCGATGCTTTTACACTTGCCTTTATTTCTGGGGCTAGACCCCCAATAAAGCGAGCTATTCGCTTTGGTTCCGGTGTGATCAAGTAAGGAACCAATCGAGACATGGTATTGAAACTTGTAAGGTATGCTTGACAATCTAAGTTCTCCATGACTAATGTCAAAAATTCAGTCTCAATTTTCTCAACTTCATGTTGAGGACAGTAATTTTCTTTGATAAGAGCAACGAACTGATCCCAAGTCATGTTGTACAAAGGGATCTTCCCCGTAGCTTGGATCAGTGACCTCCACCAAGCTAGAGCTTCTCCTTTAAAAGACTGTGAAACAAACTTCACAATGTCTTGTTCTGCGCATCCACTGATGTCAACAACGGTGTCCATCTCATCGAGCCACGTCATGCAATCGATGGCTCCTTCTTCTCCTGTAAAGTCTCTGGGCTTGCAGGAGATAAAATATTTATATGAGCAGGTCTTAACTGGTGCCTCTTGATGAAGCACCACCTGTCTAGACGGAACACTCCTTTGATTTGACGAGTTACGAACATCGTCTTCCCTTGACTCATGTGATTTAGAAAGGGGCTTACTACGAGCCACAGATAGAGTCTTAGAGTGAGTATCACTTGATTCATCATACTGTCTGTCGAGGGCTCGTGTAACGGCATTATCTATTAATGCCTGAAATTCCGCACCAGTTATATTAACTCTGGTAGTATCATTATTCTCCCTCGGGTGACTGTTAACCTCACCTGATCCAGCCATGTAGCTTGATTGCTACATACATATTGACAACGATTCATTCAGAGGTTATTATGGATTCATCATTTTGACGATTTATCAACCATGGTAATATAAACCATATTGGTTAATTTGTTAGTTATATTTAATTAGCATTTTCATTATAATTTATCCTAGTTATAAAACATTAAGGATATTAAGGTGGCGCAAAGGGCCTAGTCACAAGGACAGTTTTAAATTTACAAGCCATGATTTCAGAGAATCGAGGCATTAAGGTTTGAACATATTTCATTACCTTTTCTTGACAGAGAGTCAAAGACATCAACTGTCTTTTGTCCCTTAGGACAATAAGTATGGCCCGTAGGCATTTCATCACTTATGGATGTTTATAATATGATCATCTTCATTTGATGATATTAGTCAAGATCGCATTGATCATACAAACTATTATGCTTGGACATAGTCCAACATCTTTAGACGGGGTTCAAAGACCACCACTGTCGTTGTCTTATCGGACAACAAGTTTGGCCCGTAGGCACTTCATCACTAATGGATGTTTATTTCAAATAAGGGAATTTAGATTAACCCCCTTTTTAAAGATGGCCTGTGTGACTTTAACGATTCACAGTTTGCCAAAAATGTTAACATACTTACAGATGTTAACAGGGATTGGAATCTTTTAGATAAGTTTAACCGTCTTGGCCATGTCTACAATGACATTTAGGCTAGGTTTTACCTTTAAGACTCTTTTAATATTTAACACAGAACAATCCTAAATTGGAATGTTAACAAGGATCTGAATCTAATTGGGGAACTACCATCTTGGCCCTGTCTTAAGGTGACATATGGCTAGGTCTTGTCCTTTTTAAATTTTTGCCATTTTATTATAATGGTAGATCTTATAATATAGGAATGATATTTTAAATATAATCGTTCCATTAAAATTTTAAACAAGTATATGGTTGCCCTAAACGGGACTTCTAACAGAAAATGACTTGCCCATGCAAGGGCTAATCAGAAAATAACAAAGGAACCAAATAAGGACAAAATAAAACGAATTAGGATTTGTCCTATGTTCTTGTCTAGACTCAAGAATGTGCAACTGTGTAACTGGGATTAAACACAAAAGGCTAGCGTTTAATTCACTCAGTGTTGGCTCTGATACCAACCTGTCACACCCCGATATTTCCACGTTTGACCGGTGGGCCCGGTAGGGGAGTATCGTGACGTAGTTGATATCATCATAGTCAAACAACACAATATATAAATGCACAGTGGAAGCAAAAGATAAATATATTACAATCCGAATATAAAGTAATATCAGGTATTACAACGGAAAGTAAAGGATCCACAGGCGGATCTTAAAACTTAAACATTATTCAACAGACTTTAGACACCTAGAACTTGCAAGATTCCTTATTAACGCCCTGAGCTTCCAGCCAATTACGTTCAGTACCTGCCACTTAACCTTTTTGAAAATACGTCAGTTTACACTGGTAAATACAATTAACCGACTCATTTGAAAAGGTTTAATAAAATTGATTTGGATGCACAAGGCACAACATATCTTTATAACTTGGGACAATTATATTTATAATCTTGTATACAGATTTACATGTTCGTTGTACGTTCAGGGCCCGATGTAGAAACCGAGTCAAAATTAACAGACACACCACAAGTATAGGCCCACAAGAGAGTGAGATACCGTTTCCCTTATGCACTGTTAAGTGTATGCCTACACCCCGTGCTTAAGGCGTGGCCGTTTTATAATACAATGATGTCAAGGATATCCGGGACATGGTCATTAACCCCAAAAGGCTTTTATTTCAAACAATACAGATTAAAGCGGGTTACCTCAATAATTTAATCACAATACGATTAAACATTCAATACCCGACCAAGCGGTATTATTATTATAATACCGTATCCCAAGCCCGTATAGGGAAAATAAGTTAAAAGTATTTACCTGAGCTAAATATAAATTCAATCCCAGCCGTATATCAAATCAGCAAGTACAGATAGCTTTTACTGGGCTCCTAATCTGGATCGAAGGTTTTTAATAACCTATTAGAATCCTAACGGGTCTTTAATTAAGCCTTGACTTAGACCGGTTAGTTTTCAAAAGGAAGATACGGTTCAAACGCATGATAAAGCGAAGTCAAAGTTTTGCGACTTTCGGTTCCGAACCGGGTCTAAACAGAAAATTGTCGGATCAAACAAGCTTAGATCAGTTCTTATATTTATTACCAAGTTATATGAGTGATAAAATAGGTTACATGCCTTCTACATTGCTAATTACATGTTAATTTGCAAATTAAGCTTCTGTTGACTTTTTCTAAACAACTTTGACCCGACATTTGATCTAGTTAGAGTGGGAATCTGAGGGTGCTCTTTTAAAGGTTTATTGCCCACATAAATACCAACTTATAACTACCTTCAATTTGACTAATCACTTGACCATTAGTGATTAATCAATAAGTCAAACCTTAATTACGACGGTTTGACTTTTAAGCTAATAACTAGGTAAAACTCAATCAAGGAAGATCAAGGATGCTTACCAAGGTCTAATGCACGACCAGGAATGCTTAGAGAATGGCCTTGAGCTCCAGAAATGATCAGATGTTGAGTTGGAAATGAATGATCAAAATGTGCAAACATTGGGGCTTTTTATAGTGTTCTTGATCCATTAAGATCATGACAAATCATGCTATACATGATCCCTGATGATTAACAAGTGTCCCTAAGGCCTAAGAAATACTTTAGGCGGCTCTTGGAAGTGTTAAAGGGCAATACAAGTCGCTTACATGGGCTGAACAGGCAATTTACGAGTTTTTGCATCTGGGAAACACTTACGGACCGTAAGGTCCAGGTCTTACGGTCCGTAAGGACCTGGTCAGCATTCAGAAACTTTCATTTGTTGACAGTTTTAGCCCTTGCACCTCCAAATGCCATTTCCGACACATCCAAGGCCCGTTAAACCATTTTTAAGGCTCTACAATGATGCCTAAGTATGGGGAACATGAAACATGCTCAAAAATATGACGGATGTCGGTTCGTTTGGTCGTACGGTCATGTTGTTCGGTTAATTACGACGAAACACGGACGGACGCGAAAAACGAACCAATTGACGCGACGAATGGAATTTTATCAAGCCAAACACTAAAATAACATATTTTAGTGTTTACATAAATGTTTGGGTGTCCGGGGATATTCAGAATGTGAGATATGCGCGTAAACGTAAACTTGTGCGCTTTTTGACACTTTTAGTCCCTGCATGACTTAAAAGCTTATTTTTGCGCACCAAACACCTCTAAGCCTATATCTAAGCTATATTAGGGATAATTATGGTATGTTTATCTCATGCTCATATTCCGGAAGGTCCGATAACATACGAATCGGTATACTTTAGCAGTTTGACGCTTTAGGTCCCTCAAATGCGTAAACTTGCGTAAATCATCATTTAATAGCATTGAAGCCTCATCTAATCCATATTAGGAATTCTTGAAGGTATTATTAAACATCATAAAGCTTCGGGCTCGATAAAAGGTCATTCAGAGGTATAATTAAACATATTGACACTTTTAGTCCCTTATACTTGCAAAGTTGCGCGTAACTTCACTTTTGGGCATAAAAGCCTTGGGTGGCCAATGATTGGCAATCCCGAGAGTATAATAAAATATCATGAGGCTCTCAGTTTGTTAAAAGGTCACTCAGAGGTAAGAATTAACATGTTGACGCTTTTAACCCTTTTCTGCGCAAACTTTCAATTAATTACATAAACGGCTACACTTGATTAACAAGTGGCTCATTTGTGAATATAAAACCGTAAAAGGTTATTTAGAAACTTATTTTAGGTATGATAATACTTCCAGTTCTTTCATAATCAAAGTTTTCGATTTTTCGAAAAATTAGTCCCGTAAATTCAACATTTGACTTCATTAGGGTTTATTACACGTGTCAATACTTCATTGGACGTGATTTTTTGAGGTGTTACATCCTCACCCCCTTAAAAGAAATCTTGAATGCACGTATCAATGTATACATGATCATGGTTTACGAGTTAAACTTACGTTTATACGAATTATGGATCATGTATCAAACGAATGCACGTATCAATGTATAAACAATGATTATTTCACACAAAAGGTCAATTTCATTATGATCGAAGTCTCAGATTTACAATGGTTTGAAATGAAATACGATTACAAAGGAAACGAGTTTCCAAAAATAGAAGGACGATACAATCTTTCTAAAAACGGAAAGCTGCGAAAAGCGAGGCGTTACATTCCTACTACACAGAACATCGTTAAGTCTCGTCATAGTGAGCACTAGAGAGTTTTCGTGGTAACCAGCTTCTGACATGTGAATAAATATGGGTAAGAAAAAGAGATAGAAAGCACTATATGCTAGAGCAAGTAAGTTGTTCGAAAATATTGAGTATTTTTATCAATGAGAGAACATGCTTATATACCTCCAAGAAAGTTGATTTGTGAGCACTAAATGCTCCCCATCATGATTCTTCACCGTCGGTGTGGCATACTAATATGTCAGACTTGTGTCCGCTTTCTTGGCTACAAAGAGTGTCTGAGGGATAAAACCATTATCCGTTGGGTAGTGTAATAATGCATTATAGATTTGGTCTCTGTTAGGATCTTTGACATTAAATGCTTAGTAGACATTACCAGGGTTTGTTATCTCTGGGTCTCACACCACTGACCATGGCATTGGTTACTGCCCTACAACACTGATTAGGCCCTATGTGATTTGATCCTTCTTTCCTTTATGTTTATATTTCTAAGTTTGCCCTTGTCCGGGAGTTGTTGTGTAAACATCCAAGTCCCAGCATACCCATCTCCAATCTCTTTCCTCTGCCACCCCTGACGCCCTTTCATACAGACCACCGCCTATAATAGCTCGACAACTTTTTATAAAGTTCTCACCAAGCTCAAGCCACACAAGAATCAAATCCCGCCATTCATCACCTTTTTTTTTTTAAAGGAGAACTTCATTAGAAAACGCCGAACCCGAAGACCGGGACGGACACAACAAACAGACAACTACATATTAACAAATTTACACCAATCAGCCCAAAACTGACATCCCTTTTTTAAATCTATGTTTATACCAAAGAAAACTAGTCGCCCGAACCTCGCTAACAATGTCTTCCACATTGCATCTTTTCCGGTTGAAGCGAAGATTGTTCCTAGCCTTCCATAAAATCCAACAGGCGGTGATAATGATACCATAAAGCGCCTCTTTCTCCGACATCCCTCTGTCACCGAGCATGTGTAACTCCAGTAAATCTCTAAAAGAGAACACGAAGAAGTTCCTGACACGGCACCAAAAACTAATCTTTTTCCACAGCCCTAACGCCAAAGGACAAGCCGTGAAAATATGCGAAACCGAATCTGGGCCTTCGTTGCAAAAAATACAGCCATCATCTTCGACTAGAACCCCCCTCTTCGCTAAGGCTTCCACCGTAGGAATTCTATCCAACTCCGCCCGCCATGCGAAGATACTACATTTAAGTGGAATCCAGTTACACCATTTTATAACGTACCGGCTACTAAAGTCTTGCTCTAGAATAATATGCTTTTTAACTGCCGCCACAGAAAAGCTATCAGAACCGTTACCGACCCATCTCCATTTGTCATCGACTGTCGACAAACTAACCGAAAGCAAAGCCGCCTCGAGCGAACCCCATTCGTCCTTTTCCGAATCAGAATCGATATCATGCTTCCAGAGCCACAAACCCCCTCCATTTAATCTGTCACGAACACCGCAAGTCTTCACTATCTCAAGCTGAAACAAGGCCGGAAACTTGACTCGCAAAGGAACGTCGAACAACCAAGGATCGAGCCAAAACAGAATGTTATCACCTTTACCAACCACTCCTCTAAGCAAACTACGCAAATGAAAATCTCCCACAATCGGCTTCTTAAGGACAGAAAACGATGTTATTCCATGTTCCACCAAGCGCCTTTTTTGAAGGCAAGAAATCCCAATCGGACCCTCCTCTGTGAATAGCCTTGATAACTCTAACCCAAAGATTTTCATTTTCCGTTTTGAATCTCCAACCCCACTTCGATAGTAAAGCCGTGTTGACATCCTTTAGGCGGTGAAGGCCCAATCCTCCCATATTTCTAGGAGACGCTACCCTCTCCCAAGCTACCCAATGAAGCTTTTTATCCAAGGAAGAACCCCCCCCCCCAAAGAAACCTTATAATCAAACATTCCAAATCCTCCACAACTTTCACAGGGGCACGATAGAGCGAAAATTAATACGTAGGGAGACTTTCAAGAACGGACCTTATCAAAGTGACTCTTCCTCCGAAGGAGAGACAAGAAGCTTTCCACAACGAAAGCCGTTTCTCGAAGACATCATACACCGGCCTCCAATTGCTAATTCAATTCATATTAGCCCCGACAGTAAGACCAAGATACTTACAAGGAAACGATTCAGCTTTACACCCAACAATAGCCGCCAACTCCTCAACTTCAGCTAATTCCACCCCAACCCCGAAGAGATTGGACTTTCCAAAGTTAATGTTCAAGCCCGAGAAGAGGTGAAAACATTTCAAAATCCTGACCATGTTTTTTATGTTATCGATATTCCACTCCCCCATAATTATAGCATCATCCGCGAAGAAAAGATGAGAAACCGATGGGCCGTCTTCGGGAATATCGACACCACGAACGATACCAAGCCCACATGCCTTGTTGATCATATGTGAGAGAGCCTCCATCACAATAACAAAAAACGGGGGGAGATCGGATCACCTTGACGCATCCCTTTTTGGCATTTAAATTCAAAAGTAGGAGCGCCATTAACCAAGACCGACACCCTAGCCGAAGAAATAATACCCCTAATCCAGTTGCACCATCTACTAGGGAAGCCCATTTGGCTTAAGATGTCAATCACGAAATTCCAATTAACGTTGTCGTACGCATTCTCAAAATCGATCTTCAGGAAAAAAAACCTTTTTCTTCGCTTTTTTCGACCACCTAAGAATTTCATTAACAACGAGCAGACCATCTAAGATATACCTACCATTCAAAAATGCGGATTAAGATGGCAAAATGATGGAGTCCAAAACCTTCTTGAGCCAATTAGCCAAAAGCTTAGAAATAACTTTGTTAATAATGCCAACCAAACTTATCGGACGATAATCTTTCAATCCGAGCGTGTCTTTAACTTTCGGGATTAAAGCGATGAACGACGATCCACAACCCATATTAATCTTTCCTGTCTCAAAAAATTCAGCCAAAATATTACAAAAATTAACCTCAAGACTGGACCAAAAATGTTTCATAAAACGGAAGTTAATGCCGTCCGGGCCCGGGGCCCTATCATCACCACAATCAAACACTGCCTTCTTAATCTCCGATGCAGAAAACCGAGCTTCCAATTTAATAGCATCCGCTGGCGAAATTTTTTTGATATCATGACATGAAACACGAGGCCGCAACTCACAAACTTCAACAAACTTCTTCTTGAAAAACCCGAAGACCTCCTTTTTAACCAAAGACGGCTTAGAGACCCACCCACTCCCCATTTATATTAAGACCATGAATCACATTGGAAGCTTTTCTGCAATTGATCATCGCATGGAAGAACTTCGAGTTCTCATCGCCATCCTTCACCCACCGAAGCCTAGACCTTTGCTTGAGATCTCTACACTTCCGTTCCTCTTCTTCTAATAAAATTTTCTTACTTTCCGATAAGATCCACTCTTCTTCTTCACTTAAGTCCCTATCCTCCATGGCAACCTCCATCGCTTCAAGGTCAATCAAGGCAGCCGACACCTCCTTGGAACTATTTTTCAACATCTCGTCCCTCCAAGCTTTCACTTTGAGCCTCAATTTCCCCAGTTTCTTCATAAGAACAATGTCAGGCGGACCACTCAAATCGCTCTCACCATTCAAGACCTCCTTAACCACTTCTTCAAAACCTGGCTTGCCCAACCAAGAATCGAAGACCCTAAAGGGTCTAGCCCCAAAGTTACTAGAAACAATAGATAAAATAATCGGGGTGTGATCCGACAAAACACAGGAAACCGCTTCGACCTTAGCTTCGGGCCAGGAATTAAAAAAATCTGAATTTACTAGAAACCTGTCGAGTTTGCTTTGTTTCCTACCGTTGCCCGAATAACAAGTAAATTTTCTCCCTTTCATGTTGTATTCCAGAAGGCCAGCATAAAAAATAAAGGCATTAAAGTTATTCGCACATGACTGCTTGAAAACACAATTCCTTTTCTCTTCACGAAACCGAACCGCATTAAAATCACCTGTAACGACCCACAAGCCATCGTTAACAGCTATCACCTGACTCAGCTGCTCCCAAAGCGTCTTTTTAGCTGGGACTCCCTGGGGTGCATAGACGTTCAAAACGTTAAGGACAGCACCATTACCCACAAGCTTCCCTCTAACATGCAAGAAATTCCTACTCTTAGTCGCATCCGTCTGCTGAAACACTGACGAATCCCACACACAAACAAGACCGCCCGAAAGACCAACAGACTCCACACAATCAAAACCAAATGACCTGTTGCCCCAAAAACCCACCAACTCCGAAGCCAACAGAGACTCCTTTTTGGTCTCCTGTAACGCCATAAAGCCTATGAAATAATCCGATTTCAACCTCTTGACCCAACCCTGCTTCTCCATCCCTCCTAAACCACGAATATTGAAGGATAAGAAATTCATTGGTCCACCCCATTATTACCTGAGAACCCGAAGATGTTGTTGATCAATTCTGAGTGGTTCCTAAGATCCACTCCCACCTGTGAGCCAATGTTAACCATCGCTTCGATTTCCTCATCTAAAGCCACTTCCGAAACCCCTTTATCCTCCAAAACACCCTGATTAATCTCAACTGGAGACGGATCGGAATTAACTCCTGAGGCGGCACCATGCTTACCGGATTCCACCCCATCGAACGAGGAGGAAACAACACCCTGCGAAGAACCATTTTTGACCACTCCTGAATCCGATCTGCTTAAAGGAAAAAAGAAAGGCTCGTCCGTCTGCTCTCTAAGACGCTTCTTGGGCCTATTATCAATAGGAGATGAAACCTAGGCTCCCACTTTCCGAATATGGGTTAGACTTTTGGGCCTTCTAAAACCACTTCTTTTAATAGGACCAGAATTATTAAAAAAAAGACCCTTTAGCCTGGGCCCCACCGCCACCCAAGTCACGTTCAGGAGGTTTGACACAATCTACCTCTTCAACTACCTTATCACAAACCGACTTGGATATACCCCCACCTAGGAAAACACCATATTCATGCATGGGAATAGGGGAAGTCGGCGCATGCGCCTCCCCAGCCTCCTCGAGCACCTGAGTATCCTCAACCTGACCGATCGGTTTCGACCCACAAACATCCTCTTCCTTCTCCTGATCGACCTGGAATTCTGATGATCTTAACTCCGACCCCGATTCCGAATCCTCATCCTCACCGGAGTCATCGTCCTCATCGAGACAGTCCGGGATCCAATCCCCTAAGTCTTCCGACACCCAAACCCTATACTTCTTATCCTGCCAACTTAGAGTAACCTCATCGATAATACGCTTGCCCTCGCCCACCAGAACGCCTACGCAACCCATGGATAAATCTCCATCCTCCTCCGAAGAGAGAGGAAGTTTGGCAACAACCCCATAACGGCAACAAATGTCATTAAAAACCTCGTCACAATAGAGGTGGATAGGCACCCCGTGGACACGGAGCCATGCAACTCTCTCATAAGCAACTCCTTGGCCGATCCAGATATCCGCATGGGTAAACCATTTCTGCCAATCCTTGTTCCTGTAAATGAAGTTCCCCGCCTATACTTCGTCATCAAACACAAGCAACAAATTAAAACCCCCCACATACTGATAAACCACCTTATCAAACCCAGCCCTTGACATAAACGATTTAATGTCTACCAACGTGGAGAAGTCACGAACTCTCGCCAAGACAGTCCTGCCGTATCGACTCCCCAGAGCATTCACATCCGGCTTTACCTTTATAACTTCCACGTCTTCTTTCACCAGCTTGTCAACCATGAGAGCCTTACTGTACGAACAACCCGGTCTAGTGAAACTGTCGAACCTTTTCGTTGGGGCCGCATCAACCTTACTATTCAAACAGCCAACGTTCCCAGACTGAGGTCCCCCGGTGTCTAGCGAGCCATTCTCCTTCGCGAATCTAGCCAGATTAATCTTTAGCGTATTCTGCCCCAGTTTAAGATCCCTCAACCTCTTTTCCTGCTCCTTCCAATCTTTGACCCCCTTGAAGCTCACAAAACCAAACTTGAGACCCTCCTTGTTCCTTTTTCTCGCGATGTACGTACCGGAGATCTCACCAAAATCCTTGAGAAGGGATACCAAGTCCCACGGCCTGCACCCCTCCGGAATGTTCGCCACGAAGAACTTGACCGTCTGAGACGCCATCGGAAGACAGCGTCCCTCTCGAAGAAACCTAAGCAGCGAATGGACGAGTCTACAGCCAATTAGAATGAGAGGTTACTCAGAAAAACGCCGGCTAAGAGCGGAACGAAAACCTCGCACGCTAATCCACTGATAACCTCGTCGTCGAGCCGACTTAGGATACCAAACAGAACCAACCAGAGACGAAAAAGAACACCGGCCCGGAAGGCGAATGGGCGTTTTGCCAAGGCAGGATAGAGATAAAGGTAACCACAGGTCTCACCGCTCAGGGGGAGAGGAAGATAACCTCACACTCTATACCGGAATGGAAAACACCGTCGAGCACTTCCGGCGGCGGCTCAGAGAGAGAGAGAGAGAGAGATTACTTCCGCCATTCATCACCTAGTCGATGTTTCGCCTTATTTGTAATACACGTCTCCGCTTGCCCCCCTGTGTCTTTGATTGGTGCTTACACTTCATACGAGACCCAACTTTTCCAACGATAAACATCCACCATCCACTATAACCCTATAAACAAAGATAAGTGTGTGTGATGAATTCAACAATAAATTCCCATGCAACCGTTAAAATCGAAAAAACTAGCTTGACTTGAATCCAATGAATATTAATTATGATTGTTAGTATAGTTTTATTATACTAAGTTGATTAGAAAAACAACCCTAATTGAGTCCAATGAATAACAATTTTTATTGTTAGTATAGATTTATCATGCTAGTTTAAACTTACAGAGTGGTGCCCGGCGATGCGGCGGGAAACACAACACTTAGTTTGGTGATTTTAAGGGCGTTCATAGGGTGGTTTGATTCAGTTTTAAGCAAGGTTGTAAAAAGCGCTAGGCACTAGTCGACCGGTGAGATACCGACTAGCAATTAATCGGGATTAATTGGATTGAAATTTTTATATGTATACATATACACATTTTTATAGGTAAATATTTTAAGTAGACATGTTTTAATCCTTCCTCAATTCATTTTTTAAGCATACAAGATTAATTGCTAGCTTTCACATGGTTTGGTTGGAAATGGGATGAAATGGCTGGAATCTGGTTGAAATTGCCAATTTTTGGCTGAGCGACTAGGTCTGACTACTGATTAATGGACCGATTAACGAAAAATTACTCGGTCACTAGCCGACTAAGGGGTAATCACCGACTAGTTATGATTTTTACAACACTAGTTTTGAGCCATAACCATAACCAAAATTTTCGATTTGGTTTAGTTTTGAACTCGCCTATGAACAAAGAGAAAAAATACGAACTAAACATGAAATGGGCCTATCGGCGCAACTAAACCAAGCCGCTAAGGAACTTTGTTGAGCTATTATTCCTTAGTTATAAGAGTTTTCATTGGCAATGTTTATTGAGACAAGTCAGGTAGGACAAAATGAGTTTGAGAGTTACAGCTTTATAAACTTTAATATATTGGTTAAGTAGAAGGATGGAAGGGTAAGTTTATCGTCATTTTAAGACGCTAAACTCCCTTAAGTGTCTTAAATGCATGGTAAAATTACCTTTTTACCCTCAAAGAGTTGTATTTAAAATAGTATAAATACACCACCACCAACAACATCAACAACAACAGGAACAACAGTAGCAATAACAACAACAACAGAAACAACAACAACAATCGCAACACAAACAACAACATATATATAAATAATAATAATTCTGGTAAATTATATAGATAGTCCGTATGATTTATTTTTTTATTGCCAAGGGGAAAACAATAATTTGATATCACTTTAATATAAAATACTAACTTTTTCTTGAACGACGAATTTCTTGTATAGGCTATCGCACTCTCCAAACGGGAGAGTCTCGTTGCCTCATTACGGCCAGACTATGTTGTCTTAATCGGACCCTGGCTTGGGGCGTTCCCCCAAGAAATCATACCGTCAGCTGCCAGTCGTTATGTCACCACAAGAGCATTACTCTATGGCCTAAAACCCAATTTGACCGATCCTATTAAAATATTCGGTTTGGGTACCTTATATTTGACCGTTTCCGCACCGGCAATTTTTATGTAGCAGTGAATTACTTCTTCTATCCAATCCTCTAATGGCGTCATCTTCTTCTTCGCCATTGATTCACCCCCTTCTCAGTAACAACACTCGCATTTCATCTCGTCATGCTTCCACCTGCAACTTCTCATCGCGACTCCCCCTTAACAAGCTCAAATCTACTATTACAGCCATGGCGCAACCACAGAGAAGCGCCATGCAGTTTAATCAAGTTGGGGATTCTAATCTTGTTGTCAGCGAAATCACCTTCGGCACTGTTAGTTTCTTCCTCAATTATCTTAATTGTGTTTTAGTATATTTGGTTTCTGCTTTGTTAATTGTGTGTTATATATGTATTTGACTTTTTGCCCTAAATAGTCACAATTATTTAGGGCTGCAAACGAACCAACCTTGTTCGTGTTCGTTTGTAAGAAATATTTGTGTTCACGAGCTGTTCATGAACACTTACCGAACGAGATTTTTGTGTTGGTGTTCGTTTGTTAAGGAAATGAACTTGTTCATGTTTGTTTGTTAGTTTTAGGCCAGTGGCGAAGCTTGAAAATTTCCACCGGGGGGTCGGAACTCGGAAGTCACCGGACCTAAAAATTCTATATAAGTAAAAAATATTTTTATAAAACCGGGGGGCCGAAAACGTACTTACGTACATACCCAAAAAATTCTATACGAAACGTACATACATAATAGTACTGAGCGAAAAGTTCGGGGGGTCAGGCACCACCCCGGCCCCTTGAAAGCTGCGCCTCTGTTTTAGGCAACGAACAAAAACGAACGTTGTTGAACACAAATGAGCACAAACAGGGGCGTAGCTAGATACCCGTACCAAATTCTGTGTCATATATACGTGTATTTCGACATTGTACCTTTAGAAATTTTGACATCGAACCCGTAGAAACCTTTACACCGAACCCTTAAAAACCTTGACACTGAACCCTTAGAAAACTTAACACCAAACCCTAGAAAATATGATAACGAACCTTAACTCACATTTCAATTAAAAAGGAATAACTTATTAAGCCCACAATCTATTAAACAAATTACTCATTTAGCCCACACTCAATTAAAAAATTAACTCATAAGGTTTAAGCACACCACATAAGCCTACAATTAGTTTAAATCTTAATTAAAAAAAGTAACAAATAAACTATTGAAGGGAAGGTAAAAAATAACTCGATTTTACCTGTCATGATTGCAGCGATAGAGAGATACTTTTCACCAATGAAGCACGTGAAGTCCGATTTGTGTAATCGGATTGGTGATAAACATTTAAGTGATAGTTGCATTTGTTTTGTTGGAAAAGATTTGCTTAGAAAGGTTATGATTATTGATGTAATGGATAGGTTTCATAAAACCACATAGAGAGCAATTTTAATAAATCTATATCATTCACTTTTTTTATCGATTGACGTATTTTTAATTAATTATTTACATTTTGATTTGATTTTTGCTATTTATATTGGTCCTTCGTCCCTCGAAAATTTCCGAACCTGTAGGATAATAATCATGGCTACGCCACTGAGCACAAAATAATGTTCATGAACACAAATGTAAACAAACATAAACAAGCGTTCATGAACGGAATATATAATACCTTGACACTCATCAAATAATTTATTTGTCGGAATTTTGAAATATTTAAATAAAATATAAAAACTAAAAACACTAATGAACTATTGAACACAAACAAACACGTTCACGAACATAAATGAATGAACGCGCCCTCTATTCATGTTTGTTCATTTAACTAAACGAACGAAATTTCTTGTTTGTGTTCGTTTGTTTAATAAATGAACTAACACAAACGAACTTCCAGCCTAACGGTTCACGAACTATTCGCCAAACGTTTGGTTCATTTGCAGCCCTACAATTATTACAAATTTTCCTATTGAAATGGTTATGCCGATTATTAATTTCCAAATGTATTGTTTATGGTTTTTAGTTTTGTGGTGGCATGTTGGAGATAGAAAGTTAAACCCAATAGTCTTTATACAATTATACACACTGTCAGCATCATATGCAATATATTGTTTGCTACAATGCTAAAATGTTATAACTTATAAAAGATATGGGATTGGTTTATCTATTTATGAACTAGAGATTTGTAGCAACTTAGATTTTTAGTCTCAAAATCAATAAGTTTTTACATATTTATTGTCTGTGGATGAGACAATAACTCCATATGAGTAACCAAAAACAAAGTCATGAGTTCCTCTAACCTGAGCTGACAATTCTGGTTGATATGCGAGATTGGATGTTATGTTTATATTATTAGATTCTATGTAAACCAAACTTTAGTTAAATTATTATATATTAATTAGGATTCATTTTGTTAGACTAATTATGTACCATTACTTAATAACCGGTGGTTTAAATAATGGTTATGTTAACAACAATTCTAACAGCCGTTTGGCGGTTAAAGTTGGCGGGAATTAATTGTCTCTAATTGCCCTTAGGATCCCATGTATATATTGAAGTGTCTGAATCATATGATTGGTACCAAGATTGACTATTACTTGATCAATCCACTACATACTTATCAAAAAATTGCCTTGACGAATTGATACAAGATCAAACTCTGTTTATTCCATTTTAATCCTTTCTTTCTTTCGAAATCGACGCCCCGCTTGCGGTATGCGCATATAATGTATATATGTGTGGGCCATCAGGGGGCAAAAGTGAAAGTGCACTAATTTTAACGTTATTTTACTAATTTCGTGAAAATAACGTTAATAGCTGAGGACGGTTAATCATGCATCATGTGGTGGCGTTGATAGCTGAAAGACAAAAGGGTACATGCACTAATCGGTCTTTGTCCCGATTGCTGAGCATTATGTGCCTTATGTCCAAGGTTTGATGCAAAACTACTATCGAGCCGGGGGTCTCACCGGAAGCAGCCTCTCTATTCCTACGGGGTAGAGGTAAGGCTGTCTACATCTTACCCTCCTCAGACCCTACCTTTGCTTTGCTATTGGTGGGATTTACTGAGTATGATGATGATGATTTTCTTTCGAAATCGATTTGATTACTGCTGCAAATCTTGTTCCTAACATATATTTAATAGTTAGGTACTTAGGTGTTTCAACATATATTGTTCACTTTGAATCTTTGATGTTCTTATCATTCAAAACAGTTAACTCTTGCAAGTGTGCAACTTATATATTTCCGAACAAATCTTTTCATACAGTGGATTTGTAAGGTTTTGATAATTGTCGTTTCATGATAAATTACAGATGACATTTGGGCAACAAAACACAGAAAAGGAGGCTCATGAACTACTTTCCTACGCATTTGAACATGGCATTAATACTTTAGACACTGCAGAAATGGTAAGAAATAATCATTCCCATTATAATCCCTTTCTTTAGCATTGGTTCACAGCTTTGATAATTAATAATATATTGTAGTTGATTTGATGTTGATAATAAATAAACTAAATAACTTTTGTTCTTTTCCCCTCATTTTCTTAAAGTACCCGGTTCCGGTGAGTAAGGAGACACAAGGATTAACCGATATTTATATTGGAAACTGGATGAAATCACAGCCTCGTGACCAGGTACTTTTCCTCTTTATGACATAATAATAGTCTCCTTCGTATCATTTTTTTACTAATTAAATGACAGTAAAAATGTTCAAATTGCAAGTGTAACTAGTGGGAAGGTATTAATAATTTGATATCCCTTCATTTGCATTAGTTACAAGACTTTATGCTTGACATTTCTCGGAAACAATTCATTTTCGTTGAACAAATCTTTTAATCCATAATATGCTTTTGGCATATTGCAGATTATATTGGCTACTAAAGTAGCTGGTTATTCAGAGAGATCCGCTTATTTAAGAGATAATGCGGACGTTGTGAGGGTTGATGCTGCCAACATTAAAGAAAGCGTGGAGAAGAGCTTAAAACGTCTTAATACTGATTACATTGATTTATTACAAATTCATTGGTGAGTTTCATATCCTTCAAATTTAAATACTTAACCATATAACAATTCTGTTATCTGGATTATATATTATTAATGCTTTTTTTGCTAATTTCTTTCCAGGCCAGATCGCTACGTTGCTTTGTTTGGGGAGTTCTTTTACGATCCTTTAAAATGGAGGGAAAGTGTGCCATTTGTTGAACAACTCAGGGCCTTTCAAGAACTTATTGAAGAAGGAAAGGTAATACTTTTCGAGTTTGGATCTTCTAAATTTGTACGAACGTTAATGGAATATTTAGCAACTGTTGAGACATCCTCGGACCGTAAAATTGACATGATACGTTTTTAGTGTTTAAAATTGTGGTTATGATAATAACCTTTTTCTGTATGATCAGGTACGCTATATTGGTGTTTCAAATGAAACTTCATATGGAGTTATGGAATTCGTTCATGCTGCAAAAACTCATGGACTTCCGAAGATTGTCAGTATCCAAAACAATTACAGTCTGCTAGTAAGATGCCAATTTGAGAGTAAGTTCTCATTTTTATATATATAACATTTGTGAAACAAGTTTGCACTGTAGTGATTGTCAATTCATGGTTTTTTTTTTTTTTTTTTTTTTTTGGGGGGGGGGGGGTGTCTTTTTTTTTTTTTGTAACTCAACCTCTCAACATTCAGGATTGTCACTTACACCCCCTTAGTTTTATAAAAACTTCATAAATATCATTTTGACACCTACGTGCTTATTTTTATGTACGTTGATCAAATATAATACGTTTCCGTGCTTATTTTTATGTAAGTTCTCAGTTGGTCTACGTTTTGTCTATAGTTTTGTTCGAAAATGAGTCGGGTCAAATATAATACGTTTTCACTAGGCGGTATAAGTTCAGGTTACTTTACGTTTCAACGCTGCCGCAATGCGCGTTGTCATTCTTTAACTTAAAAAAAAATGTTATTTTCTTACGCTTTTTTTAATACGTTCCGTTGTAAATCCAAGTTGGTTTACGTTTTGACCTCAATTTTTCTCGGTTGAGTCATGTCAAATATAATACGTTTTCGTGCTTGTTTTTATGTTCGTTTTCAGTTGGTCTACGTTTTGACATAAGTTTTGTCGAAAACGAGTCGGGTCAAATATTTGATGGTACAAATTCTAGTTACTTTAAGTTTCGACGTTGCCGCAATGCGCGGCGGGTCAAAATACTAGTTATATAACAAACTGCATACACCATTTTTAATCACTACTCGCAAACATTGCTCAATACTCTGCAAAGCTAGACATTTAACCAGATTTGGATATACAACATAATGAATGATGTTTTCTCTGGACTTTTGCAGCTGATCTTGTTGAAGTATGCCACCCGAAAAACTGCAATGTGGGATTACTTTGCTATTCTCCATTGGCTGGTGGAGCGTTAAGCGGAAAGTATTTGGATTCAGAGTCCGAAGCTGCAAAAAAGGGCAGGCTTCAGTTATTCCCTGGATACATGGAAAGATACAACAAATCCATTTCCAAGGTATATTTCATAACATCGCTAAACACATGTTACTGATTTGGTTCACAAGATTCGGTTTTTACACGTGCTATACTCGTATGCCAGGAAGCAACTGCACAATACATTGAGATGGCAAAGAAACACGGATTGAGTCCGGTTGAGCTGGCACTTGGGTTTGTGAGGGACCGGCCATTTATGACGAGCACAATCATTGGCGCAACGTCTTTGGAACAACTAAAGGAGGATATGGATGCTTTCTTGACAACCGAGAGACCATTATCACCGGATGTGATGGCGGATATTGAAACCATCTTCAAGAGATACAAAGACCCAACCATTCTTTAGACACTGAGGTCCTTTTTCAGTTTTTTTGTCACCTTGTTTGATTAATTGTTTGAGTTTCTGTTGTACAATATATTCATAAATCTTTTATGGTTTTTTCGGCGAGGGTTAGTTCTGTTGGCCGTTTTGACCACTGAGTCAAATGGTGCCAATCTGATTCTGGATAGTGGACATTTCGTCGAACATTTACTTGTGTTGTTGTAACTTATAAAAACAACATATATAGCTAGCTATGTAATAATTTAAAACTTATGAGAAGCAATGAAGCATGCCTTCTTGAAAAAACTTTGACGACTCAATTTTCCATGCGTTTGAAGAAAACATTGATGGGTCCATTGAAAGTCCAATCGGGTATGAAACACTGGAGCGTGCCCGAGGAGTGGATGGTTTCTTCGTGAGCCGCTTCGCGGGCGTGGAGCAGAGGCAGTGACGAAACTAGAACTTATTTAGTTTAGTGTCATAATAGAAATTTATTTTTCGGACATTAGCTAACGTACATCTGTTTTTTAACAACAGATGAAGCCCAAATTCTTGATTTTGGTTTTATAGTAATGTAATTTCTAAAGGCTGTCACTTTTTGAGAATAAATTGTGTAACGTCAATTTTAAACTGATTGGATTTCGCACGTACAGAAGGTTGACCAATCACACGCTGCCATATGACAGCCTTTTTTTTCTTTTAGTTTAAATTTTTGTTTACGCCCCTTGAACTTTAGTAAAGTTCCCATGCAGTCTCTAAACTTCAATAAAGTTATTTTTATTCCTTTATTTGACGACTACACTGCGTTCCAGTACTACATTGATACTGTCACAATGCAGTTCCTTTCTTCCTTTTCATCAATTACTCCAATTCTTTTTTTTTATAATTTTAGTTTCTGCTTTGTTAATTGTGCATTATATATGTATTCGCCCTAACAGTCAGTTTAAAATTTGTGCTTAAACTGTGTTTGGACGATCATCATCATCATATGCACTTGATAATGTTAGCTATAATTCCAAAATATAATACTAACATGTTGTTAATGTGAAATAACAATAAGGCTAACTAACTCACTCAACTGAAATGGCGGTTGGCACCAGTAAGTAATGCCTTTGTACACCCTTGAACTTTGCAGAAAGTTCATTCCAGCCCCTGAACTTGAACAAACCATAAACCATCTCTAACTTTGACCCATTGCACACACGTAACAAACAGTCTCCACCTTTTGTTTATTTTTCTCCATTTTCTTAAAGTATCCGATTCCAACGAAGAAGGAGACACAAGGGTTAACAGATCTTTATATTGGAAACTGGATGAAACCGCAACCACGTGACCAGGTACTTTTCCTCTATATAATATAGTGAGTCTTTTTATACAATTTTTACTAATTAAATGATGGTATATATATTTAAGTTGGAAGTCCACAACACTTTATGCTTGACGTACTTGTAAACAGTTTCATTCAATAATTCTCATTTATGACGTAATATTCTTCCGGCATATTGCAGATTATATTAGCCACTAAAGTGGCTGGTTATTCAGATACTTAAGAGATAATACTGAAGTTGTAAGGGTTGATGCTGCCAACATAAAAGAAAGCATGGAGAAAAGCTTAATACTGATTACACTGATTTGTTACAAATTCATTGGTGAGTTTTAAATCCTTAAAATATAAATACCTAACCATATAACAGTGGTGTTATCTAAATCATATGTAGTGCGTAGTCAAGACAGTTACAACCCAAAAAAATGTCCACTCACATACATGGTGTTTAAGTCTGAAAACATATGTTATTTACACTTTTTGCTAATTTGTTTCCAGGCCAGATCGCTATGTGGCTTCGTTTGGGGAGTTCTTTTATGATCCTTTAAAGTGGAGGGAAAGTGTGCCGTTTGTTGAACAGCTCAGGGCCTTTCAAGAACTTATTGAAGAAGGAAAGGTAATACTTTGTGAGTTTGGATATTTACGAATCTTAATGGAATATTTCGTAGCTGTTAAGACATCTTCGGACCCCAAAATGACATGATATGTTTTTAGTAACAATCTTTTTGTTTGATTAGGTACGCTACATTGGTGTTTCAAATGAAACTTCATATGGAGTGATGGAATTCATTCATGTTTGCAAAAACCCAAGGACTTCCAAAGATTGTCAATATTCAAAACGGTTACAGTCTGCTACCTTTAATACTAAATAATAGTGAAAATATAAAAGTTTCATGGTAAATATGTCAAACAAAAAAGTTTCATGTAGCTATCATGATGATATTTAATATATATATATATATATATATATATATATAATAAGTTATAACTTGTTATTGCGTTCATCCTTCGTTTCGTGGGTGATTTATGCAATGTTCACTACAACCGGATACAGATTACGACAAAGTCCCTTGTTTGATTTATAGTGCACAAGTTGGATGATGACAACTTAAAACTGTATATTATCTTTGAAGTAGCACAATTAAATACGTTTTAGTTCAATGGTTGTCACTAGACAACTCCATCGCTCACAAAATCAACCCATGTTATGTTAGACCCTAATTCGTACATGACAAAAGTCGCAGCGGAAAACACGAACCATAAAATTTCTTTCATTACCAACGTTTTGACTTACTTGAAAGTTCGTTTTGATATGTGTCTTCTACAAAGATAAAGCATAAGTCTTGTTTCCTAATAGTACATACTCAATTATTCCCGTACAATCTATCTTGTGACTCGATCTTCGATCTCTAATCCTTGTTATAATCGCCCGTTATCCATACAACCTGCACTCACCACATACATTCATAAACATTAGCACACATTATATAAACAAGATACATTCACGTAAACTTCACATTTCGTCATCTTTCAAACTTTAAGCATTTCATCTGCGTATCCATTTCCTGGTGAGGCTTCAGTAATGTACCTGCATCACTTTTTCATTCTCAAGGTACACCATCAATAACGTTAACACTCAACATATCTAAGTCATACATACATACGTACTTGCATACCAACTTACATACACATCTACATAAGTACATACCCTTCCTACAACTTTACATACGTGCATACACTCCTACATGTCTTTATACATACACACATACACAACTACCTACGTACATACCTTTTCTACATCTTTACATACATGCCTACACTCATACATATCTTTATACATACATACATACACATCTGCATACGTACATACCCTTCCTACAGCATTTCATACATGCATACACTCATACATATCTCTATACTTACATACATACTCATCTGCATACGTACATACCCTTCCTACAGTATTACATATATACATAATTACGCGTCTACATACGTGTACAACACCTTGCATACCTCTTATATACTTATACGTTATTTACATGAGACTTAAACTTTGATTTATAGCCCATAAACATCTAAGGATCGATCAAAATCATGTTTAGAAAGTCCGCCGTAGTCCACGGACAACAAACCGAAGCCTACGATACATAAATCGACTTAAATAACAATTTTCAGACTTTTGGACTTAGGGAGGTCGTCGGCGACGGCCCTAGGGCCCGTCGGCGACGGCCCGTAGTTTTTCCCGTAGCCAAAACCCCGTAGACAGGAAGATAACCCGTCGGAGAAAAACTGATTTTCCCTTGCCCGTCGGCGACGGCCTCCTTGCCCGTCGGCGACGGCCTCTCTAAAGTGAATTTTTTCTGCAGTTTCGTTTCATCGTCCGAACGCACTAAAACGCGCATAACTTTCGAACCGTTTACCCGTTTAACCTCCCGTTTCTTCCTACATGCTTGTAAATTCACATTCTATCATATAAACTTAAAATCACACCTCCGGATTACGGAAATTCTTAACTTACACACTATCGTCTTATTATTCGTTTATGATTTATTCGACCCGTTCATGCATTCATCAACATAACTTGGTCATTTTACCATAACCTCTTATAAATCTAACAATATCAGTGACGTCTATCATAAATTACTAAATTCTTGGATGTCTTGCATCCTCTTAACACATTATCGTTCATATGCTTATTTTGACCCGTTAAGGGTATTCGCGCATTAATTGGTCTATGACTAACCAAACCATCATCCCCACTTCCATATTTGTCCAAAACATTACTCTAATCGAATAACTTGTTTCTAAACTACTTTTAAGATCGTTTACCCCAAAATACCCATCAAGGGCATTTTGGTCAACCTTAAAACCATCATTTACGACGAAAGACTTTAACACATATTTGACCTCAAACATCATGTTTAATTCATTACAACACTGTATTACTTACTTGTACTAAGAAGTGATTACGGAAATCACTTACCTTATGCGTCCGTGCTCGTATCCGATTCCTCGCCTTTTCTTGACCCGCTATCCTTTCATGTTTGCGTCCGTCTTGACATGATTCCTATACTCTCTTTTCATCAAGATCACGCTCCTATTAGTATATGTATTCGTACATGTTAACATCATATCAATCGCATATTTCACCCTTAACTTTCACTATTCATTTCTAACATACATAACTCATATGATTATATTCATATCCGTTTAAACTCATGTAATTCATCATATAATCACAAACAACGCATATTGACATAACATGTACCATACGAATTCCTATAATCCTGCCTTTACGACCACGTGTCAATTCATGTTTCTTATGCTTAGTTGACTTTTGAAAGTCAACTATATACCATATTTAACCATCGACTTATCATCATATACTCGTAACATCATATTCGATTATACGGATGACACTATATACATTTCATCATACACTTGATGCGAGTACTACCTTTTAAGCATAACGTACAACTAATTCATGCATGAATCTTCTAAACTCATACATAACTCGTCAAATCCTTCTACTAATCATCATATATCATTCCAAATGAACATTAAACATAACATCATCATATTCCTATACTTTCATCTAACAATAATTCATCATACCCACATAATACATCAATCATTCAACAAGACTTAAACATAGGAGGTGATTCTAGTCCTCATCTTCACCCTAACTAACGGGTTTCACCTCTAATCATCAAATTAACGCAAATCATACATAACCCATGTTCCATACAAGGATTCTAACCCTTGTACATGATCAATTTCATATTAACTCACGGATTAGAACATAACCCACTTCACCCATGATCACCAATCTTAGATTTAAAACATACCTTATGATCCTCTCGTGTTGGTGATCGTTAATCCATGCTCGGTTATGGATTTGGGCCTTGATTCATTCTTCAAATTGAAGCTTTTGAAGAACTAGGGTTTTGGGGCTCTTGAGAGCCCCTGCTCGATCTTTCCAGAACACACACGTATGTGTGTGTTTGTGCGTGTCAAGTTATTTTATAACTTACTTTCATTTGTTCCACTTTAGCCCCTCGGGTTTACCTTTAAAACATAACTGACACTACCTTCATCATTTAATACTTTTGACCATACCCTTAACTAGGTTAAATAGCCTAGTTATTTATTTCATGACGTGTCATATAAGAACATACGACAATTATTAACATTCATATTTTGGGGCGTTACATGTTATTTATTAACATCTCCGTTAGAAGAGTTTGTTAAGTTGGTCATGTTTGTCATTCTAGAAAGGGCTATAATGGTAAATTTCTCATCTTAAAATTCCAACCTCATATTACCAGTTTTGTGCCAAAACATTTGATTGTAAAGAACTCTGGTGCAGCAGAAGCATCAAAGTTTGGAAACCTTCCATTCTTCTATCTTAAACCCTGAAGTTTCAATGTGTATTAATATGCTACATAACAAGTAATTTAGTCAAAAGGTGCCAATCTGGACATTTAGTTAAACAATTAATTTATGTTGCTTAACTTACAAAATTACATAATTATCTGTATATGGCAAGCGTGGAGTTCCGCCGATTTTTTTTTTCGGTTCGTGGTCTTCTAGTCATGCACACGATAGTTCAAATTGGGCCGCCCAAAAAGAAAGTTTTTCAAGGGGTCATCCTCACAGCTTGTTGATGTATTTGGAAAGCAAGGAATGATCGAGTGTGTTCAAACAAGATGGATAACGAATGATGAATCCAAAGTGATGGAAGATATCAAATCGCTCGGCTATATATGGATTAAAAATAGATTTCCTTTTTAAAGCTTTATTTTAGATAGACTGGTGTAATTTTGTTTTGTAATGTCTTTGTAGTTTTGGCTTTAGCGTCTTGCTAGTGTCTTGTTTTTAATGAGATTTGTTGCTAAAAAAAGTATTTTAATATTATATTAAAAAAAAAAAAAAACTATAAGAAGCAATGAAGCATGCTGTCATGGAATAACTTTGATGACTCAATTTTCCATGCTCTTGAAAAAACAATTGATGTGTCATTTTCAAGTTTCAACCTCATGCCCTTGAAAAATAATAAGCTACAACTTGACTTTCTTATTCTTTATTTAATATGAAATAATTTATATTGAATTTTGAGTAGAATATATTTCTGGTAATATAATATTATGAAATGAGTCCCCAAGATAAAGGATATATACACACTGTTCTAATTTTTATACGGACAAATGATAGCACTTTGGTAACAAATAACAAGATGGGACATGAAGAACTCAATCTTGTTCAAGTTTAACTTTTTCTTGAACCAAATGTGTATTCATCTTGATATGTTTGTGTATAATTTGAATTGTCATAAATAAACCAAAATGCATTTTTTAACTCTAATTTAACCCATTTTTTCAAAAACCAAGTCATGATAGCCGGTAACAAACCATTGATCGCAGCAGAGACAACATCATCATCATCATCATCATCATCATCATAAATCCCACCAATAGCAAAGCAAATGTAGGGTTTGAGGAGTGTAAGATGTAGACAGCCTTACCTCTGCCCTGTAGGAATAGAGAGGTTGCTTCCAGTGAGACCCCCGGCTCGATAGTAGTTTTGCATCAAGCCTTGGACATAAGGCACATAACACTCAGCAATCACGACAAAGACCGATTAGTGCATGTACCCCTTTATCTTTCAGCTATCAACGCCACCACATGATGCATGATTAACCATCCTCAACTTTTAACATTATTTTCACGAAATTAGTAAAATAACGTTAAAATTAGTGCACTTTCACTCCCCCCCCCCCCCGATAACCCACACATATATACATTATATGCGCATACCACAAGCGGGTCGTTATCGCAGCAGAGACAACAAATGAACCTAAACTTTACGAGCAAACACAAAACATTCAGGATGTGTATGATATTAGTTTAAATAAATTTCACGGGTACGGGCCATATATGGTATTAGGTGATACCCAACCCAGTAACCCAAAACATGCATACTCGATTACTCAAACCATACCCACAAACATTTTATTTTTATCCACTAACATTTAAGTATGGGTAATCTATAAGAAACATACATACTCGTTTACCTCATACCAGCGAGCATACTCGATACCCGACTGCGATGACTAAATAGATACATGACGGATATGGCACACAGTTTTATATTTCTCAAGACTAAAATCATTCTAGTACCGTTTTTTTACCGTTGTAAGAACCAGTTAGCGTACAAAAGGAAGCCCACAACAGACCACAGGCCCACAACCACTAGTGCGCCAGGTGTGCGGTCCGTGAACCATCCTGACGTGGCCCAAATGTCAAAGCAGATAAAAAAGCAGATATTGTTATCCAGAACGTCGTCGTATCATACATCCTCATCGTCACCTCCATAAATATCCGTTCAAAATCCCACCCTTACTCTATCTACCACTTCCCCTTTCATCGTTTCCATCGCCTCTTACATCTTTCAAATCTCGTTTCTCTCTTCCGATCATCAGAAATGGCGAAAGATCCAGTTCGTGTTCTTGTTACCGGTGCTGCAGGTATTGTTTCAGTTTCTCTGCTTCCAATTGATTACGGATCTGTTAACTTCATACCGATTTGTTTCAACATCATCATGCTGTTACCGATTACTGATTACTGAATACTGATTGAATTTATCCGATCGGATCTGTTCCGATCTGATCTGGTCTGGTCACCTTTACTTGTACTTTATATAATTTGTTATTAGCAAGTGTTGCATGAGTGTGTAATCTGTCTTGAGTTCGAGTTAAACTAGATCTGAACTAGTTTTACTTGATTTGACTCAATCGTGGACTGAATCTGTATAGTTTATGTGACTTTTGATATAAATGTTTTCGATCTAGGTGAGCTAGGGTTTTAGCGGTGGTTTTTAATTTTAAGTTTTAATCATGCGATTGGTGTTATACAGATGCGTTTTTGAGTATTTTCTAGTTGCTAGTCGAATATATCTGATCACATCCACTTGTACCTTATCTAATTTGTTATCAGTTAGTGTTGCAGTACGCAAACGCAAAAGGCGCATGAGTGTGTGCGTGTAATCTGTCCTGACTTTGAGTTAAGCTAGATCTGAACTATTTCTGCTTAATTTGAATTAATCGTGGACTGAATCTGTATAGTTTCTGTGCCTATTTTACGAATGTTTTTGATCTAGGTGAGTTAGGGTTTTAGTGGTGGTTTTTAACTTTAAACTGTAAACTTGTAATTCAGCAGTTGAGGTTATGAAATACAGAGGGATGTAGTGTTATTCAGATGTGTTTTGAGCATTCCCTTGTTACTGGTAGTATATATAATATATCGGATCTCATCTGATCTGATTACAACTACTTGTAGATTATCTAATTTGTTTATTAGTGTGTAATCTATGTTGATATCGAGTTGAGTTAGATCTGATGCATTCTTGTGTAGTTTTTTACTCAAATTGTTGACAAAATGTTTACAGTGTTTTTTTGGATGTGAAGTAAGGTTTTAGTGGATTTTTATAATTTTAAGGTTTAGTCATGTTATTGATATTCTAAAATTTTTGAGGTAGTAAGGGGCGTAGTATATTTTATCTTACTTGACACAAAAATGTAAACTTTGGTGTTCTCTTATGGTGTTTTGGTGTAGCTTTCAACCTGTATGAAGCTATGACCATTGAATTCTAGTAACAATGAATTGACCAGTGGTTGTTTAGTTTACCGATCTGTTGAGTTTGATTTAATTTGGTTAGATAAGATTTGATAACGTGTTCATTGATGTTAGTCTGCCAATCCATCGGAGTTTGTGCTTGGGACTTTGTGATGGTGTTGTGCTAAGCCGCCCAGAAAGGACATTGTGGTTCCAAATCAAAGTTCAATGGAAGATGTTACACAGGATGCAATATATTTAACATTTCGTCTTGATCAACAAGTGTAGCTAGCTAGTGTAAATTTCAGGTGTATGTTTTGAAAAAAAATGTGCATGTGTCATCCAGATGGTGTAGCCATGTTTGTTTATTCAGATATTCTTATTTAAAATCTCATAGATATGTGGTTGCATACGAATGTTGTTTTCTTAGGCTTATAGTACGGTTTTAGTGACATACTGATTGAACTCTATTTTTCTTACAGGACAAATCGGATATGCTCTTGTACCCATGATTGCTAGAGGAATCATGTTGGGTCCTGACCAGCCCGTGATCTTGCACATGCTCGACATTCCACCAGCTGCCGAGGCTTTGAATGGAGTTAAGATGGAGTTGGTTGATGCTGCATTTCCTCTCCTTAAAGGTCTTATTTTAGTTGACTTTTATTGTTGCTATAATTGTTGCTGATTTTATATCGTTATCAGTATATTTTCTTTCCTGTTACATTGTGAGTCAACTTTCATATACTGAAAATGTACGAAAATCCTTATATCAGGAGTTGTTGCCACCACCGATGCCGTTGAGGCATGCACAGGTGTGAATGTAGCTGTCATGGTGGGTGGATTCCCCAGGAAAGAAGGAATGGAAAGAAAAGATGTGATGTCCAAGAACGTCTCGATTTACAAGTCTCAAGCTTCTGCTCTTGAGAAGCACGCTGCTGCAAACTGCAAGGTGATTTTTACTTTCGTGATATTATCCAAAACTTTTATGTTTTCTTTCATCAACAGTGTAATATAATCCTAACTAATTTGGCTTATTTTTGCTGCAGGTTTTAGTTGTAGCTAATCCGGCTAACACCAATGCGTTGATCTTGAAGGAGTTTGCACCATCCATCCCAGAGAAGAACATTACTTGTTTAACAAGGCTAGACCACAACAGGGCTCTTGGACAGATCTCAGAGAAACTTAACGTTCAAGTCTCTGACGTCAAAAATGTGATTATCTGGGGTAACCACTCATCTACTCAGTACCCTGATGTTACCCATGCAACTGTCACCACACCAGCTGGTGAGAAGCGTGTCCCAGAGCTCATAAATGATGATGAATGGTATGAAAGCCCCCCTAAAACAGTAGTGTTGTTTCATATTTAAAATTTTCATATACTTACATCTGCAGTCATTTGTTTCTTTTAGGTTGAAATCTGGATTCATTTCCACTGTTCAACAGCGTGGTGCCGCTATCATCAAGGCTAGGAAGCTCTCTAGTGCTCTCTCTGCTGCAAGTTCTGCTTGTGACCACATTCGTGATTGGGTCTGTGGAACACCAGAGGTTAGTGTTACTCTCGTGTAATGTATTGTTGTGTTCATGCCTGCTTCAGTTATTTATTTATAAATTATAGTATGGTTTATTTTACCTTTTTGCCATTATGATGCAAATTACAGGGAACTTGGGTTTCAATGGGTGTGTACTCTGATGGCTCATACAATGTTCCAGCCGGGCTTATTTACTCCTTCCCAGTCACTTGCCGCAATGGAGAATGGACAATTGTTCAAGGTGAGCTTTTTCACACCCCCTTTATTATAAAAAAAGTTTATTTTTTTATAACTGGACTAGTTATCGAACTGGCCGTCTTACCTAGGGATGAGCAAAAAATGAATCGTAACCGCAAACCAAAATTAACCATAACCGACAAAACCGATCAGTTATGGTTAAGTGAATCTAATTAACCAATCATTAGGTTATGGTTATGGTTATGGTTAAGGTTAATGTGTATTCGTTAATTGATTTTAACTGAACTGAAACTTCTATGCTCATGATTTTCTAACGTTTATAATGTGAATTTCTAACTTCTATGGTTAAGTGAATCTATTCGAAGTGGTTGCTAATTTGGAAAAAAAGTGTAAAGTTTGTGTTTATTTTGTCTAGTTTGCTGATGAAAATTTCTATACAAAAATACCTTTAAGTTTTCGAGAACATTATCTTCATCAATTGATTCATTGTTACCATCGAGCCCCAAGATGCATAACTCCAAATAAATTAACAAAAATCGAGCTTGGAACATCATAACCAAACTATTTTAGCTATAACAAAACAAAAAAGATAATAAAAAAATACATTGGATAATGAACCGAAATTAACGAAACCGATCCATAATCGACGGTTAACCGTACAACGGTTACGGTTAGGTTATGGTTATGGTTATGGTTAACACTTTTCAATTATCCGACTTTGCACACACATAAGTGATAAGTCTTACTGATCCACTTGTCAGAACGTTTTTAAAATACCAGATGACCTCAGAAGTATAATAAAAAATTAATTATACAGATAACCAGTGAAACAAATTACGAAACTACTTTTATCTTCTGGGGTGGATTTTCGATATTAACACAATATGGAGTCTCTAATAAACAGTCTTGTTAGAACATGTTTTTTAAGTGGTGAAACGTTTTGTGTGTTTAGGTCTTTCCATCGATGAGTTCTCGAGGAAGAAGCTAGACTTGACCGCTGAAGAGCTAACCGAGGAAAAGGCTCTTGCATACTCATGCCTCACATAAACTATGACCGTGATGTACTTGTGCGAGCAGCTACTGTTTCTCCAAAATAAAACCATTGTTGATTTCTTGTGAAGTTAATGATGGGGAGCTGTTTGTGGTTAGATCTTTTGACTCTGTTTTATCAGAGGGATTTAAATTTTTGAACACTTATTGTCATAGGCAGGAGTTGCCACTTTCACCATAGTATTCTTCTTCAGTTTGATTGGATAAACATGGTTTGGTTTACTTTTTACTATGGTCAAGGCAGTAACAAAAATTGTTCACCATCTTTTGCTTCGTCTGGTTTGATCAGTTTTGATAGTTTATGTTTTGGTAAAACCGTTAACTGCGCTTTCACTTTTGTGAAAGGGTGAACCGGGTGATGGGTTGGCCAGTTGAAACGGTCTAGTTTGGTGATTTGAGCCGTTGTTTTCTCTGAACTTGGATTACTATTTTCCAAAGTTATTAACATTTCAATCTTGCCGTGAGGTGATTGCGCACATGTAGTGCTATGTTTACGGTATCCCCCTCGCATATCAATGCTGCCTTCTTTGGTTGACACAATCGTTACACTTTTTTTTCTTAGAACGGCAAAGCTTGCATCTATTCCATTACATCAATAACGTCTCTATCAAATGGGCTAGCCTCACATTGGCCATTATATCCTTTGACCATGCCCTCCCAACAATCACTTGATGCCTCATGCCAATTATCTTCGACCATTACAACTCGGTTAACAGTGGTTTATTTATTTGTCTTTATGTTTTTTTTCAACAAGGAAAAGTCGAAGATTACGGAGGGTTGATCCGTTGGCAACCAATGTCAATGGTACGTCGCTATACTAATGTTGATCATCCTAACTTTATGGGTTATGGTATCCGTCCTTGATCACCAACGAGAATTTTTATATTTTCCAGGATCTCTAGTGGGATCCATTCATCAGGGATAGATCGTCAATGATACTCTTTTATGTTGTAGCGTCAATCTTGCCAAATAAACCCTCAAACAGTCAAACCCAACGGTTGCTAAGTGATCGGTAGTTTGGTACATGAAAACGATGCGGTCAATTTGGGAAACGGTTGGGTATTCTAAAACTCATCACAAACTCGACTCATTGTCGTATTTATTGTTCACAATAATCTTTATTATATAGTAAACTAGCATAAAGCAAAACAACTATTATGTTTAATCTTCTAATCTAATGGTCCTAGCAAGGGTACAATTGTACATGTGACCTAAAATTCAGGTAACTCTGGTAACTCGTCAACACGCGTGAAAATGTCGTGCCATGAGTACATGTCATCCGTGCTACAACCAATAGTTCGATTACTAGTATTTATGTTTTTGAAGCATGTGAGCAAAGTTGTCGGATGCTCAACGCATGATATGTTGGTCAACGCCTCAGATTCCATGATGTCATCTCCCTCACCCGAAAGTGTTTCTGACCAAAAACTATCATCAAGAAACGTCTCATGATTGATTTCCTCATGTGTAGCTACACTAGTTGAGTTCGCCCTCGAGTCTGATGAATACTCACTAGATGATGGTTGAATATCTGAGACGAGTTGTTTCTTGTCAATAGATTTATGCTCTTGTTCAACAAGACATTGAGACACAACTGATTCTTCAAGATATAGAGCCTTTGTATCACATTTTGACTTGTTGTGATGTTTTTTGGAGTCATGGATAGTTGTTTGGTGGCTTTTAGCTCTTTTCTTCAAGTGTGTGTGCCAAACATTTTTTATTTCGTTGTCGGTTCGGCCAGGTAACTTTGCAGCGATTACGGACCACCTACAAAATCAAACACATCATCATCACACTCAATAAATCACACTAATAGCAAAGCTAAGGTAGGGTCTAAAGATGGTAAGATGCAAACAGCCTTTCCTCTACCCCGTAGGATAGAGATGCTACAAAATCAAACACAATAATGTTTTAATAGAAGCTAACATCCATAGTAAAATAGTTTGTTATCAAGCATAAGAAAAACAAAATTATTAAGTTTCTATTTTTATTTTAAAGTGAAGAAACAATTGATTTTAAATATACCACTATACGAATATATACACATAGAAATATGACAAAATGTCTCTTTAATAAGTTAAAATCATTTAAAAAGCATTTTCAATAACTTTAAAAAGAGTCCTGAGATGTTGGTCAAGTGGTCAAAAGACTTGCCCTCCCTAGTAGAGACGCAAGTTTGATTCTCGCTTAGGTCATTTTCGAGGGACATCTGGGTGAAGGGACGAACCGTGACTTTAATCCCAGGTTCAAACCTGACGGGGCGAGGATTTACATATTTCATCCAGTTTCCACGCATCATGACGGTCGAGGATTCAACCATTGTTCATTGGATAAATTATACGAGAAAAATAATTATAGGATAAATTATTTTGTACACCTTGAAAGTTGTGTTAAAAAGTTGTATTATTTATTTCGTCACATGTACACTTATTTTGTCGTGTAACTAACTATATACGTTATAAATATATATTATTATTAAGTTATTTTATTAGTGAAGCATGAAAACCGGGATTGAGATTCGCTGTGGCCAATGGCCAATTAGAATATTTTTATGGCCATAAAAAAATAGTTTTCATCGCCTCATAATTTTTACCGTTCTGCCTATCTAAATTTAAGATCCATTTTCTAATTATTATTATATCATGCGTGTGATAATTAACTAATTACGTAAAACATTTTTATTTGAATTCAACAAATTTTGAATACTTTTGGACAGCCGCCATGACTTTATTTGAATTCAACAAATTGTGAATACTTTTGGTCAGCAGCCATTACTTTGGTAAACTGTTTACCACTTTATCCCTATTAATTTTTTAATATTTTTTAAAAAATGGTTGTGAATAAAAGAGAGAAAAAAGGTAATGATAAGAGATATTAAATAGTATTATTTAATTGAAAAAGAAAGAGAAAAAAATAACGATTTTGTATGTAATTATAGAAATAAAGATAGAGGAAGGGATGTGAATGCTCTAAGTCTTAACACTAGGTTAAAGTGTTGAACTCGTATGTAACTAGTTGTCGGCATGTCATGCTGACGGCTATTAACAAGTTTGTATTTCGAAGAAACCGCATAAAGAAACTTAGAAACATGCTTGTTGAGTATGTAATCAACAATACCAAAATGTCCAAAAGGTACAAGACAATTATGTGTAACAAGTAGGCTGTTACCTTTTGTTTTGGTTTGTAGATGGTAACAAAGTTGTTTTAAAAGGAAGTATGTTAAAGCTAGAATATTAGGTCCTACATGCTATTATCATATAAATAAATAATATGTAACGACAAAAATTAGTGACCATTAATAATTGTTGAAGATACGAATTTGATTAATGGATCTTAGGGTACCTATTTCCGAGCATTTCATGTAGATGAATGATTGTTTCCTCTTCTTCTTTGGTGAAGTTGCCTCTTTTAATATCCGGTCTTAAATAGTTGGTCCATCGTAGCCTGCAACTCTTTCCACATCGTAACAAACCTAAACGGACAATCACAAATTCACAACCATCACAAATCAATAATTCTCTTTTCGTTTCATGATTATGTGTGTTTTCAGAAACACACACATATAAAGAGAGAGAGAATACGAATATAAGTAATACTGAAATTTAAAAAGATGATTAAAAAGTATGCATGATAAGATAAAATGCGATGTGTGTGTATATATTTACCGGCACGTTTGGGTAGAGCACGCCAATTAGGATGGCCATGTTGTTGTATGTATGAAATCAAGATTTGATCTTCTTCTTGACTCCATGATCCTTTCTTTAAACCCATCTTTTCACAACAAGGTGCCCTCCCCATTCTCTATATCTATGTGGAATGACACAGAGATCCCAAGCACAAGACTCGAGTTTTTGGCCAAAGATGCCTATTTATATATCCTCAACCTTTTCTTTTACTATTTTTTTAATATATATATATATAATATTTAAAGTGATACAAATATCAATTCATTTTGTCTTTAGTGTGTTTGGATTTAGACCTTCTTACAACCTCTCATGTGGGTTAAGTTCTAATTGGTTATTTCAATTAATCATGTTAAATATGAAAGTTGAAAGAGTCTAAATCTAAATTCATAGCAACATTTGATATGGCATGTGATTTGATTCTTAAAGATATAAAAAAAATAACATTTATTGAACATATTTTGAAGTAAAAATATCTAGTATTAGATCTTCTTATAAAGAATTATGAATAAACGAATATTTAATGTAGTTTTTCATGACATTTCACTAATCTAATGATAAGTTATTTGAATGGGTTCAAATCCAATAGACGACATGGAATAAAAGAAATTTCCCGTTAAAAAAACATATTTTAAACGTACAAAATCGGGTGTCGTAAATTACCTATGCAACTTTATGTGTGTACATTTTTTATTTATTTCCAAGAAAAAAAAAGATTATAGGAAAAACATTGTTTATTTTACATAAAAACTATTTATTTCCAAGAAAAAGATTGTAGGAAAACCATTGTTTATTATACATAAAAAGCTATAGAATAATATTGTTGCTTTTGAAGTCCAAAACAAGTCATAATTGGTAACATAAATTGGTCATACAACTATTTATAAAATGGTTTTTACAACTTTGATGTCCATTATAAAATATTCATTACCTATAAAATTCCAGCGTCTCATTTGGCTCGTAGCCTGATTATATACGCCTCCCTTATTTTATCATTTAAATCCCTAAATTATATGTTGGTCCAGTTTTTTATAACGTCACTTAAAAGCTTTTTATTTACTATGATTTAATATAATTTTTTCTTCAAACAATTTCTATCACACCCTTTTATGGATAAAAATTCTTAGGTTTATAACTTACTAAAGAAAATGGACAACACTTATAATTTTACATAATTTTAAAATTTTAAGTAATTACAATTTTTAAACCATATCATATATTTTTTTTAAATATATTGTTGACTTCTAAATCAATTTCCTTTATTATTTCTGAATGACCATAACTTTTCCTATGTTAACATTAAATAAATACATCATAAAAAGAAACATTTTATTCTTTTTAATTTAAGTATCATATTGTTATAGTTCATTAAAAAAAGATTTTACATGATTACCTAAATATATATATACACACAGACAATTCTCCTATATATTAAAAAGGCAACTTTGTGAATAGTACACTCACCACTCAAAGCTTGCCACGTGGCAAGCCTGTTGTAAGTGTCCGGTTCGGTCTCGGTACATGAAGGTAAAAATCGGCACCAGTCTGGTACAGAAAACATCAAATGTCGGTACCGAATTGATATTGAAAATTTTTAGTTCGGGAAATTCGGTACTCCTAACCAATATCATTTGCTCATCCCCGATCACGGGTATCGTACAAACACCAACGGTATCGTACAACTTTTTTTTATTGATTTTCTTCAACTTTTAGTGTTTTTTTTTTTTAGTTTAAGGGCTACGGATGAGCTCGGTGCCAACCGATACTAAATTGGCACTGGTACCGAAAATACCGGTTACGGTACAGGTATATGAAGGTAAAAACTGGTAGCAAACCGGTACCAGGAACGCCAACAGTTGCTACCGAATTGACTTAAAATCTTTCGGTTCGGGAAATTCGGTACCGGTATCCAATACCATTTGCTCATTTCTGACCACGGGTGTCATACGAACAACATCATTACTATAAAACTTTTTTTGTTGATTTTCTTTCAGTTATCTTATACTGTTTTTTTTTTTCTACATTTTCTTTTTATTCTTGTCAGCGGTTCTGTGCATAACACGCTCGTAGTGATTTCTAAACACATATAAACACATACTAAATGACAAAAAAAGTTCGCCGCAACACGGCCATAGTATAAACCTAGTTACTTTTGATAAACAAATTAAAAGTAGTTTCGTGATGCAATCAAGTGGATCTAAATGAATATACAAAATCAAGTAGACTTACTTTATAGACCAAGACCAAAATGAAATTATTTAAAAGGCTCTCCAGCATGTAGCTTCCAGGAAATATCATTTTCTCTCACACACAACTTGAATATTAATACTTTATACATTTTAATAATATATCACACAAGTGGTCTAAGTCGGTAAAAAAACGAAATAAAAACAAGTAGTAGTCCCTTGATGAATAGAATATCGGGTTGGGGTCTTTTGATATTATCAAGCCAATTATTTTCTTTTAAATGTGTACATTTATATTTATATTTATATATACTTCAACAGTGTGGAATAGTGTCAGGCAACTGTCTACCATTTTCTCATTGTTCCAGCCAAATTTATATATACTTCAAACTACATGGAGGGGAATAATGTTGTGTGACATTGTTTAAATATACAGTTTTGTCATTACTTTTACTTTTTCCTCTCCCAACCAAATTACGAGTTTGTCCTAAATTCAAATGTATAGTTTTGCCATTGTTTTTGTTTTTTTTTCCTGTCAAATTACAATTTTACCCTCTGTGTAAAATTATAGTCATGCAATCGTTTTAGTTTTTTTTTTTTACAAAACTATAGTAGTGTTTTGTTTTAATTGGTTGACTCGGTTGCCTGAACACGCTCATTTGTCCTGAAAAACTACAATTTTGCCACCCGTTTAAAATTATAGTCTTTTCGTCGTCTTAGTTCTTTTAGCAAAAGTATGGTATTGTTTTGTTTTAATTGGTTGACTCGATATAATTTTTTTTAAGATCGTGTTATGAGTAATATGTATAAGTAACCGAAACACAGACGGGAAAAAACTAGTTTAGTATTTTAGTTTTTTTTTTTTTTTTTGAAAAGAAAACTTCATTAAAAACACACCTCCGACCCAAACGGGCAAAAGGCAATACACAACAAACATCCCCGACCTAAACGGGAAAAGGGCAGAAAATTACAACATATACAACGGGTATTTACACCAACCCCCCCAACTAATACTATAACAAGACATTCTATTTTTTAATCCAATCATACCCACTCGATTTAATCTCCCTAACAAACTCTTGCGGGCTTCGGTTGATTTGCTTGAAAACCAATTCGTTCCTACCTTTCCAAATACTCCAACATGAAATTATAACCAAACCATGAATGATTTTCTTAGCTTTTTTCCCACATTGAGAATAGTTATGGATATCCAGAATGTCTTTGAAGTCGAAAATAAATATCGGGGGTATTTTCACCACACACTTATCTCCGCCCAAACACGCGTCGCCAAAGAACATGCAGTGAATAGATGCTCCACCGTTTCCTCAGTCTCGTTACAAAAGGGGCACATAACCGATATAATGTCAACATTCCTTCTTCTTAAATTAACTCTCGTAGCAAGTCTGTCCATATTACCTCTCCAAGCCACAATGTTGCATTTAATAGGCACCCATTTGCACCACTCAAAATTAGGAAGCTGGCTATTACCCCTTTCGTCAATTAACGCCTTTTTAACTATCTTCACCGAGAATCCGTCATGGCTATCTTCATTCCAGATCCACTGATCCCTAGAATTGCTAAGAGTCACCTTATTTAAGGTCTCTCTGCATTCCTACCACTCCTTTATCTGCACATCCTACTCTGGCATTCTAGACCAATACCAATTGAAACCGCCATTTCCCCTATTCCTCTCCATCCTATCTGTGACCGTGCATGTTTTAAACAGTTCCAACCCGAACAAATGTGGCCATCTAACCATAAAAGGCCTATCTCCTTCTCATGTGTCAATCCAGAACCTAATATCCTCCCCGTTCCCAATCTTACCCAAGATAAAATGGGTAAGATTGGGAGTTTAGTATTTTAGTTGAGTATAAATATTACAGAAAAAAATAATTAAATAGTTAAGGAGTCAATCGAGCCAGTAGCCGAAGACTTACTATTGCAAGTCAAAAGTTTACCGAGTGGACCGTAATTATCACACGCTTTTATTAGTGCAAGAAATTGTGACCAAGGTGTACGAAGAGGTTATTAAAAAGTTAAAAACAAGAGAAAAAAACATGTTGAGTATTATTTATACAAGAAAAGTCAAATTGCATTGGAAAGACGTAAGATAATTAAGCTAAATTATATCTTGATCAAGTTGATCAGTGTAAAATTATATACTACTAGTGACTTTCTTCCACACTTCGCGGTGGAATTTCGGTTGGTATCTGTTTGGTTCGTTATAGTATCAGCACTCGCTATAGTAAGATCGTATTGCTACCATACGTACCAAACTAAACAACATCGGTACCGCTATGTATTAATTTTTATGATTTCTTGTTTGATAACAGATATCGTTTCTCTGTCGTAGTGAACCAAACGAACAACGTTGGTTTGGTATGGGTATTTATTTTTATGGTTTTTCTTTTGATAAAATAACATTGTATCGTTAGCGTACCATACCAAACAATATCGGTACTGATACCTGTATTTGTTATATGGTTTTTAGTTTCAAAATGTTTTCATTTATATAACTCTACTAGGTTAGAACCTCGTGTATTACACGGGTTGAATAAATATTAATTTTATATACTAAATAATAAAATAATATATCTTTAACACGGAAGGAATATATATAATTTTATATACTAAGTAATAAAAATTATATATGAAAAACCTCGGGTATTGTACGTGTTGAGCAAATATAACTTTATATATCAAATAATAAAAAAATATCTTTAAAAACCTTGTGTATTATACACTGGTTGAGTAATGTAATTTTAAATACTAAATAATAAAAAAATATATCTCTAATATTCCTCGTGTATTGTACGGGTTGAATAAATATAATTTTATATACAAAATATTAAAAAGATTTTAATTTAAAAACTCCGTGTATTATACGGGTTGAATATTTTGTATAGTAAATAATAAATAAGTTATATCTTTAAAAACCATGAGTATTATACGGGTTAAATAAATCTAATTTTTATAATCCAAATCATAAAAAAATATTTTTTTAAAATACTAACGGATATACTCAATACGCGACGGATATGGACATTGCGAGGATATGGACATCGCGAAGATACGTTATTCAAGAAGCGAATTAGCGGTCATCTGAGTGATAAAATGTGGGTACAACTCTGACAATTTGATTTATAAATTATGTAATAAAATCGATATAATAATTTTTTATAATGAATATAAAAACAAATAATATATTAATATAAAGTTAGGTTTTCGTTAGATATGATTTGTTTCATTTAAAAATATCTTAAATTAACTTTTTTAAATTTGAGGATAATATATTATTAGAGAAATATTATTTATTTATATATATTGTTTTTGAGCTATATATATATATGTAGCTGTTGATTTTCCCATATTCTTTTATTTTCTTTTTAATTTTCACAAATAATCTTCCTATACTAATAAATGAAAATCTTTTTGTACACGTGTCACTCTCTGGTGTCTCCTCCCTATTAATAATAGTATTACATATTAATTTTATACACAAAATATAATATAATATAATATTAATTAATATAGTTAGAGATAAACGTCTAAATTCAAATTTAATTAATAATTATCTATAACAAATATAAATGTATCAAATAATATAATAAGTATAATATTATTTAATATAGTTAGAGATCAAACGTATAATTTCAAATTTAATTAATAGTAAATTGCTTTTTGAGTCCCTATGTTTTAGTGGTTTTAACCACTTGAATCCAAAAAAAAAAAAGTTTAACACCTTGAGTCTCTAACCGCTCATTCACACTCTCTGTAAAAAAATCAAAAAACCTTTTGTAAGGTTGAGTTCTCTAAGTTATCACAACTCATAGAAGTTTTCATTTTACCCTAACCATATATATTTGTTAAGATAAAATATATTATTCGGATATAAACAATAATTACTAATGAAGTATCAAATCACATGTACAAGTAACGAAAATATAACTGTTCTTTTGTTTTACTAATTTATCTAAATAAGTGATTTCATTAATAATGATTATATACAAGTTTATAATTTATATTTTTCGGCATTCAACCCGTGTAATACACGGGGTTGTAAGCTAGTATGAATATATAAAAGAATGAAAATTTAAAAAAAAAAATCTTTTAAATAGTGGTTTTCTAAAAGCTTTTAAAAAATATTTTTACTCTTAAGAAAACATGAGGATGATTAATATCGACTTATCCTTTTACATCAACCATTATATAGTTATATAAATATACTTCAACTAAAAAGAAAAACAATTATTCAAAAGAAATAAAAAGTAATTCGTGAATAAAAAGTAATTCATGTTCATGCATATCCTTCCAAAAATTTATTAACATAATTAATTTAGCAATCACATCTTATATTTGCAATTTACAATTACATGAATTTGAAACTTATCTAATCTTATTTTCTTAAAGATATATATATCTCTTTTCTGATGACATTAAAATCAAAATTTTGAATTTATTCATTTTCATTGTCTACCAGAATTTTAAACAGATATCATGAAAAAATATAAAATTAGAATAAAAGCTACACTTGTCGAGATGTCACATTATTATGGATTATGTATTAAGTCTTATCATTTTTTAATATATATTTATATATAAAAAATCTTTAATTATAAAAATATAAAAAATAGATAGCTCCAATGAATGACAAGTGTCTCTATATTGGTTTCTTTTATTATATAGTATAGATTTGTGACGATAATTGAATATCGGTACCAGTAGCTTGACAATTTGAACCAATCGATACCGTTCGAACAACATCGGTGTCTGTAGTGGTGTCCGTTTTCTGTCGATGTAAAACACGTGTTGATTTCTGTACCGAGTGCATGAATTATACTGGTACTATAACGAACCGAATCGATAACGATCCAATCTCCACGGTAACGTGCCATCACAATGTGCGAGCAAATAACTTGGAATGTAAAAAAAACAAAGATACAAATTTAGATTTGTTTTAAAGTTAACGAACGTAAGTTATTATAAAAAAATCAAATTGAATGTTAAATAAAATACTACTGATAAAAAATAAAATAAATACATAAGAATTATCAATTACCATTTATTACTAAAAATCAAATGAATAATAGATAAAATACTACAAAAAGTGGGTGGGCAACCACACCTCTTGAGAAAAAAATTAGTGTATATTTTAAAAACTCGACTGCACCTCTTGAAAATATGGTTGAACGTCTCATTCGCACCCCATGAAAAAATATTATGGGTCCACCACTAGTTGCCTGAGTAGAAAAAGATAGGCCCATAAAATATAAACTAATGTATTTAAAAACATTCAATAATGCGACGATAATTGTAGTAACAATAAACAAAACAAAATATTGTAACAAAATCATTTAGTTACATACTTAAATAAATCATCCTTACTCAGGTCTTCCTGGCTGCCGTCCTGATAACACGAATGGAGAACGACTGAATGGAATCGTTCTTACTCATGTCTCCTTGGTAATCCTTTGATTCTCTGGTCAAAGAACACATTAGTAAATATTAATAACCAAGAACAGTAGAACTCGAATCGTCCCTGATTGCAATTTGCAGTCCACAAGTTTTTTTTTTCTTTTTCAACATTGTCAGCCTAGTTAATTAGTTATTTTTTTAATTGGGTTTATAATATTACGTTTTAAATTGGGCCATGTTAGTGTAAGTGGGTGTATGACAATTGGGTTTAAATGGGTCAAGGCTAAACTAGAAAGGTTAAGTTTGCTTGGTTATAAAACGTTGTTTAATTGTATTAGTTTTAGTAAAAAAAGTTTAATAAGTTTTAAACTATATAAATTTTTGTTTTAAATTCTAAAAATTTTGCACCCTCGAAAATAATACGGGACATATATGATCGTACCACCTACACCCTCACATCAACGACCCTTTAATTTTTAGGCCGGAGGGTGTGGGGGGCTCCATTGTGCCACCTCACTGTTTATAGCGCCCCCCTCAGCGTCACCATCCACACCATGCAAATTAAACAGGGGTGCCATTGATGGGGCTCCATCATGGTAACGAGAGAGAAGGGCTTTATCAGGTGGGGCCCACATTATTTCAGCCAATAATTGTTTTTAATTTTGTTTAATAGGGGGCTCCATCTCACACCATGCAAGTTAAAGGGGGGCGTGATAAAGCCCCATGACTGAAGTGGATCCTATGTGACGCTGATGTGTCTTGATAAAGCCCCTAGGGGCTCCATCCCACACCCTTCAGCCTTATAAATATACACAAAAATCACATCAACGACCCTTTATTTTTATAATTTTACTATATACACAAAAATCAAATCAAGTGAAGAGTGACTTGGTCAAATTAATATGGTAGTAATATTACCATATGGACTTTTTCTGTAACATGCAATATAAAAAAATCAAGTCAAGTGAACAGTGACTTAGTCAAACTAAATTTTTTTATTTTTTTATTTCACCTATTATACTTTATATAATATACATATTTAACCCATATAGTTTTCGCCTATTATACTTTATATAATATACATATTTAACCCATAGTTTTTAGCCAATTTGATTTTTATCGAAGCGATGCCATATTGCAAGTAATCTAAAAAACTGAATTCGGAAATGTGCAAGATATTTTTTTTCACTACCCGTACCGAAGCACTACCATATTGCGACGTAACTTTCTAACTCACTTTATGTTTGTAACTCTTTTATTTGACTACTAGATTATTCCCCACGGGTTGCGGCGGTATTAGTTCCGTTCGTTAACTGGTGCGACACATGAACTCGGTATAGAAATCAACACTTGTTTTACATCGACCGAAAAAGATAAGAACGAACACTGGTGCCGGCACCGATGTTGTTTGAATCGTTTCAATGGTTCATATCGCCACGGTGTTGGTACCGAGACAAAATTGTATAAACAAAAATTATCGAAACTGGAAAGAATAAAAATGAATATAGGTACCAATACCGATGTTGTTCGGCAGTGTATGGTAGTAATACGGTGTCAGTTTATCGGAAACAAAAACAATAAAAAAATACATGTACCGGTACCGATGTTGTTTGGTTGGTTTTGGTTCGGTTCACTATGTTAGTGGCACGGAATCCATCATTAAACAAGAAACCATAAAAATGAATACAGGTACAAGAACCATGTTGATCAATACGGTATGGTAGCGATACGGTGTCAGTTTATCAAAAGCAAAATCAATTAAATAAATACTAGTATCCACACACACACACACACACATTGTTTGTTCGGTCTCGATTCGGTTTGGTTTGGTGTGATAGTGACACAAATCGGTTTTCTATAAAAAAACATAAACATAGAACGTATGTTACTAGAAAAAAATATCAAATACATAATGAATAAAATATTATAAAAAAATAAAACAATTCCTTAAAAAAATGCATTTACTATTTATGAGCACTTTATATTCATACAATAAATAAAATATCATAAACAAATTAAAACAATTACTTAAAAAATCCATTCACTATTCATACCCACTTTCAAATTATATATATATATATATATTAAATAAATAAATAAATAAATATCGATACTATTGTAAACATTGTCTTATTGATACTATTATACAACTGTAAACATTATCTTATGTTTTTATTGATATTTTTTCATTACCCCTACTAAAGCCGTACCATATCGCAACAACCTAACTTTGTAACTATCTGTGACTTTTATTTGATTATGTCGAGATATTATTGTACACATTATCTTATGTTCTATGCATATACAGAATTCTGTCGCATCGTATAGGAAATCCCACTAGTTTGTTAACAAAGCTACAAAAATCTAGCATGAATGTCGCATGTCTTTTCGTTCCAAATGATAATTTAAAATGCAGTTTAGAAAACACATTTTTATTCCTAGATTTCTAGTGTACTAAACAGACTACTTGAAAGTTTTATTAGTCTAAAAGGGCAGGTAATTATAAAAAATATAAAAAATAGATAGCTCCAATGAATGACAAGTGTCCCTATATTGGTTTCTTTTATTATATAGTATAGATATAGATTAAATAAATAAATAAATATCGATACTATTGTAAACATTGTCTTATTGATACTATTATACAACTGTAAACATTATCTTATGTTTTTATTGATATTTTTTCATTACCCCTACTAAAGCCGTACCATATCGCAACAACCTAACTTTGTAACTATCTGTGACTTTTATTTGATTATGTCGAGATATTATTGTACACATTATCTTATGTTCTATGCATATACAGAATTCTGTCGCATCGTATAGGAAATCCCACTAGTTTGTTAACAAAGCTACAAAAATCTAGCATGAATGTCGCATGTCTTTTCGTTCCAAATGATAATTTAAAATGCAGTTTAGAAAACACATTTTTATTCCTAGATTTCTAGTGTACTAAACAGACTACTTACTTGAAAGTTTTATAAGTCTAAAAGGGCAGGTAATAAGATTATTTAACACGCAAGACTAACAAAAATATCAAAGTGGGCTAAGTTGTAACTTGCGGCGGTAGTGGAAGTGGCTATGGCCACTTGGCCAGGGTGACGATGGTGGCGTTGAAGGTGACAACAGTGTTGAGAGGCAACCACTAGGTGGTGGCAACGGTAGTGACAACAATCATGTCATAATCATTGACGGCTAGAAGCTCGTATCATGAGTCGTATAAGTTTTGAGTCAAGGTGAGCTCGCTTGTTCGCTTGGACAAGATGCAGCATGCGAATTTCATTTTAAGCCTTATGGCCTTCCCTTTTTGGCTAAATTTTACAATTTTCGCTTTTAAATGTATGGAAAAGGCATAACCGGAATGAATCCTACTGGGCACACCAAAACCGAATGCGACACCAACGTAAACAAAAACCAATTGCTTAGTAAATGCAAAATAGAAAAATAAACAGATGATTATACAAATTTATTACTCCTTACAAGAGATTGATTATAGCTCCTCCAGCACCCAGCTATCTCATGCCACCCATATCATGATCATCGTCGTCATCGAGATCCATGTCATTCGAAAGTCTGATTTTTCTTCCATCTCTGGGTCCACTTCTTCCTTTCTTCGGTTTTCCCCTAGACAAACCAAACGCGTCATTTATACGCGTAGAAAAATGAAAACCTGTAATCTATTTATTATGGCATCTTGGTAAGTGTTTTATTAGACTTTTTATGATTTATTTAGAATTTTGTACTCCCTTTTAACTTTTACTAGTTTTTTACCCACCGCGCGTTGCGGCGGTGCCGTACGCGATGTGATAAATAATAGACTACAATCAACCCAATTTGTTTCCGTACTAAGTTTATGTTCAAACGTAGAGTAATCCGAATTTATACCGTTGAATGAAAACGTATTATATTTGACCCGACCTGTTTCCAAACAAAATTTATGTTGAAACGTAGACCAATTCAAAATGTATGTAAAATAAGCACGTGTTGGCGTCGTACACGGCGTGATAGTAACTCAAATTTTTACCGTCGAAAGAAAATGTATTATATTTGACCCGGTTTGTTTCCAAACAAAATTTATGTCAAAACGTAGTCCATCTCAAAATGTACATAAAATAAGAACATTACATAATTGACCCGACTTGTTTCCAAACAAAACTTACGTTAAAGCTTAGGCAAACTCGAATTTATACCGACACGTACATAAAAATAAAAACGTAAGAAACTAGTTTTAGGGTTAACTTGAAACTTTAGAAACTTGAGGGGGTCAAAGTGACATATACAAAGTTAGAGGGTTATTTTGATTTTATCATACTTTGGCATCAATGTAAAACACTAATAAAAGAGTCGATAGAGAGAAACGTGTACTCACTGTCCGTTAATGGCTAAACCTCCGCCTTTAGGTCGACCCGGGCCCAAATCTGATCTTCCCTCTATTGAAAGCGCATAATTTAAAAGGACCGTTACGTAACATGTAAACCGAAAAGTAAATTTGCTGGGAAGAAAATAAGAGATATCGTCAGAGAATTTCACCTTCACGTCCGGCGTTAAGCTCTTCTGTCTAAAGATATGAAAAAATGGACAAGAAATTTAAAGATTATTCAATGTTCAAATGATAAGTGTATATATGTATATAGAATAGAAAACTGAAAACTTTTCATATATCATACCGCGGGTGAGGTGACTGATGATAAGGAAAAAAGCCTATCTTCATGCTGAAACTTTCTTGACCTTTTCAGGCTGCAATAACAAAAGCGATTTGATGTCAAAAAATAGGGTAACAGTAACAGCATTTATATTAACAAATTAGACATAAAAATTAACAATTTTGCATTCAAGCACACGGTATAATCGAAATGAACTCGCTTGTCCTGCTCATTCTAACTCAATTGTAGAAATTCATAAATACACACAAATGTCTGCAGTGTTCCCACCAACATTAACGTTTCTTAACTACCACCATAGTTATCGATAGCGAATAGCAACATATAGCGACAAGGTACCTATATGCTACGTAGCGATAGCGATGAAACAACGCCCGCTATTTCGTGTTTAGCGATAAGGTAGTTAAAAATTTAAGAAATAAGAGATAGCTATCTATAAATTCTTTATACATATATAATGTTAATTTTATACCTTTTTCTGTAAAAATTTAGAAGTTTAAGGACCAAATGTAAGCTAGTGAAAATAGGAGGGTTAAATGTTAAAAATACACAAACTAATTCATGTAATTTTTTACAAGTTTTAGGGACTAAATGTAAACTAAAGAAAAATAGAGGGGTTAAATGTTAAAATCCATAAAGTTTTTTAACCCTAAAAAGACTAAAACGCAAGAAAACGCCCGCTCGTCTTTCTCCTATTTTCGAGCAAGTTTCCGGCAGAAATTGCAGGTTTCCAGCCGGAATTCGTCGCCGGAATCCGCTACAATCACGCTATTCAGTCGCTACATACAGATTGCGAGACCTTGGCGCTTCGCTACGAAGCGCGCGATAGCGAAAGCTATCTGCGCTATCAATAACTATGACTACCACAACTCCACTGCGATTATGGATGAATCATTTACGGATATACGAGTTTTCATCGAAAATCGATACTGAAAAACTTAAAAGTGTATAGAAATCTCAAGACTAACACATAACTAGAAAGAGGTTTAAAGCGGATGCTGATAAAACGCAAAGAATAGATTAACCTGAATATAAAAAACAAGTACAAGAAAAAAAAAGTGAACTAAGAAACATACTTTGTGGTGTTCTTTGATGAAGAAAGAAAGCCTTCGTATCCTTTCCACACATTTCCAAAATTGCTTGATTCTTGTAAGTAGCTGGTTTCTAACTCATACACCTATCTTAATCATTTCAACATAAAGAAGACTTGCTCAAAAAACAAAACAAAATAACAAAAAAAAAAAAATCAACAAATCGACAGCATGTTACGAAGAGTACTTGTGGAAGCCAAATCCACTCACAAAAACACATATTGCATGTCAGACAAAATTTTCCAACACAACCCATAACTTTCGTTTTGCTCCCTGTGGTTTGGTCATTTTAACGGTTTTGCTCCAATAGTTTAAAAATAGCCATTTTCCTCCCTGATCTTTCGAGTTTGTCGCCAGTTTGCTCCCTAGCTCCAACTCAGTTAAAACGTTCAATTAAAAGTAGGGGTATTTCGGTAGTTTACTCCCTGGCTCTAACTCAATTAAAAGGTTTAGTTAAAAGTCGCGGTAGTCGTGGTCGGCAGGTGGTAGTTGCAGGTGGTGGTGGATGGTTGTGGATGGTGGTGGCCGGTAGAAAGAGTGGTTGGAAAGATGGGGGATCAGAAAAAATTACTTATATACATGTAAATAAACAATTTATAAGTTTATTTAGGTGAAAAGACTTACATGCCCTTGCTTTTATCTATAAAATTACCAAAATACCCTTCTAGTTAATGGATTTTTTGGATGGAGTTAGAGGCGGGGAGAAAAATGATAATAAGTTAGAAAAATCAGGAGGAAAATGGCTATTTTTAAACTATTGGAGCAAAACCGTTAAAATGACCAAATCACAGGGAGCAAAATGGAAGTTAACTCTAGAAACAATTAACAGCAGTTATTATATTTTATAAAAGGGATAGTACAGATAAAAAGAATCCCTCCATCTTTTACTTAGATAAAGTGGATGAATTATAGTCTAGTCTAAAAAATAAACACAGTAGTTTTTTTTAACTTCTTACACAATGTTTAGAAAACGATTATAAATCTATGCTGTCCTGTTCTTATCTATCTCATCTCGTACTCATGAGATGAAATGATAAATTATTATTACATCCGATATCCAATCAGTCGCAAAGTTTAGGCTACTTAAAGTCAAAAAGTTTTGATAATACAAGCATATAACAGTAACATCTAGCGACAACTACATCAAGTCATCAACACAACTTACTTCTACAATTGAGCAAAAACAGCGTTTTGACGTGTGGGAGTATGTAAAGAGCAACGCATAGTGAACTACAAACATTGTGTTCGTCAACGACAAAGACCTCATTGCGCTGGTCCTCCATAAACAAAAATCGAACTTTCGTCCATATGGAAAAGGACATACAAGGGCGGGCACTCAACTTGCAAAATACAATCTTTATTACAAAAAGTGGGACCCACTATACACACAAATGCACTGCAGGGGTTTGACAATGGAGGCCTCATTGGGCTGGTCCTCCACGGACAAACAATCGAACTTTCATCCATGTGGAAGGACATACAAAAAGTGGGACCCCTAACCCGTCTAAAAAATATACGAACAACTATACAAACAAACGCACCACAGGCGTTTGTCAATCGAAACAGTAACGATTACAGCGATATCCACATAGCATTGCAGCTTCTCTAAACAAAGTCATAACTAGGGATTACTAGAGTAATGTGTGAGCGGTGTTTAAACCGTAGAGCATATCACCATATTAAGAGCATTCACATCCCTTCCCTCATTTCCATTTTCTATAATTACACTAAAAATCACTACATTTTCTCTCTCTTTTTCAATTAAATAATACTTTTTTGTACCTTTATCATTACTTTTTCTCTCTCCTCCACTCACAATCACTTTCAAAATATATTAAAAAATTAATAGGGGTGAATAATGTTCCCCCAAATATACAGATGAACAGTGTCAGTAACTTTTTTCTTTTCTCCACTCACAACCACTTTTTATAAGGGTGGAGGGAGTGGTCACCATTTGGGGAGTGTTTAACTTATTTTCTAACCAATAATGTCATGCCATGTCAAGTCAAGTCCCCACTCCACTCCCCATTTTGCACTCAATCACTAGCAATGGTCAAACACATAGACAAGGTTTAAAAAGGCGTTTTGAGGCGCGCCTCAAGGCGTACGCCTCAGGTGAGGCGGTGAAAAATCGCAATAAAGGCTTAGCCTCACAGGGGGGAACTGAAACCTAAGCCTCAGTCATAACGAGGCGGTTTGAGGCGGTGAGGCGAGGCGGTGAGGCTTAAGCCTCACTAGACATGTGCAAACTGATCAGTTTATTGTTTTCTGGACTTTTTTTTCGGCCCATTTAGTTTTTATTGGGCCTAATCGGTCGTCTGGGCTTTAACACAAAAAAAATAAATTGTGCAAAAACTGGCCCACGCGGACCTGGGGTCTTCGGAGATGCATTCGTGTCCGCAGGACGTGCGGGCATGCATGAGTTCAATTAAATTTCAATTCAGAAACTCATTTTTTGCACCCCCCTGCGCGCGGGTAGGACTTTTGGTAAAACATGTCATAAAGCTACAATGGAGTAGTAAAGACTTTACCTTATAAACAACCACTAACTTTGTTAACACACCGATGTGGGACAAAGTATTTACCACCTTTTGAGGCTTTCATTCACACACCCAACATATAAGTCCTTTGCTACTAACTATTAGTTTTTGTTAAATATACATGTAAAATAGCATATATACAAGGGTACTTTGAGGATGATGATGATGATGCGGAGTGGAACGAGTTCTATGATATTTAGATGTCATAACATTACTAGTTTAAGTTGTTTGAACTATTTTATGATGTTTGTTTTATGTTTAAACCTTGTTTGTTGAAATATTTTCTATTTATGATGTTTGTTTTATGCTAATTTGTGATTTTTATGAGACATCTATATATTTTTTTAATTTTTTTTAATAATGTTTTGAGGCTTACGCCTCGACCTGCCTCGAGGCTTACGCCTCGTGAGGCTAAGGGAAAACGCCTCGATACCCGTTTTAGCCTTTTTAAACCTTGCACATAGAGAGTGGTAAACAATTTTTTTTTTAAATTGTGATTGGTTGAAAAATGGTGGGGTCCACCATTAACCCCCTCTCTCTCCTCAATCTCTTCTCTTTCGGTGTCTCTCTCGGTGAGTAGTCACCGCCTCCTCCTCTCCCCGATCACCGAACATCCACCAACAATGGTTCCCCAATCGGTAAACCCCCCTCCCCGAAGCACTCACCGAGACCACTCCCTCCACCCTAATATGTAGAAGCCACTCACATAAAATACAAAATGGAATGTGAATGCTCTAATCTAAGAGCCGTGTGAATCACTTTCAGATTGAAACAAACAATTCGAAGCAATAAGAACCAATGAAGTTCCTAAATACTAAAAACCATACTAAACTCAAACAAGTGTGCACTCCGCACTCTCCTAACTTGTCAGATGTATATTATGATCCACTTTGGTCAACAAGTCAACCCAACTACGCTAAAATAATAGTCAACAGGTGGCATCAGAACAGTGTTGTTAATATTCCAAAGCTATGCAGTTAATGGGGTAAAATATCGGATATCGGTCAAAGACCGATATTTGAAATATAGGTTATCTCCGTGAGATATCTGTGGGATATCGGTAATTTTAATATAATGCAGAATTTATCATATTAAAGATAAAAAAAACGCTCGTTATTATGGTGTAATTTTTTTTATAAAAAAGTTGCGTATAAAAAGTTATTGACGTTTAAAAAAGACGGGGGGAAGTTACATGTGCATTACCTAATTTCTAGTGGGTTTAAAAGACTATATTGCCCCTGGATATTTCAAATCAGTCCAAATTAATGAAAATAGTTTACAATTTGGTCCCTATTGATCTCAACCATTAGATCAAAAGATCTAATGGCTGAGATTCTTTCTTACCCTTCTCACACTTTAGGCCTTTTTTTACAGGATCCTCTACCTATATATATATATATATATATAGCAATTTAACACCAATAATTCAGTGATATATCGGTTATATTGGTCAAATATCGGTCAATATCGCCGATAATATCGGAACCAATATTTTGACCGATATTTGACACCGATATTTTACTAAGGGACCGATATGACCGATATAACCGATATATCACCGATATTAACTGCATAGTTCCAAAGACAGTTATTCAAAAGTTCTGCATATAATAAGTTTGTTCCAAAATTTAATCTTTATGGATAATGTAAACTAACTGACTAACAGACTAACCAAGCTAGAGTCTTTTTATCTTATAAAGATGTTATATGTATACATGTATATATACTGTTAGTTATTATGGTTGAAACATGATAGTAACTGAATGCAATAACAATATACCAACCTGTTTTTCAATAGTACGAAGTTCTTCCTGAAGCTTTTGTCTCTTACTCATAAGAGAAGAAAGCATGGCCTTGGGATTGTTGGAAGTTTTCTGCCCTAATTATATTAATCAATCCACACGTAAAGATTTTATCGATTTAAGAAGCATATATATTGAAATTGAAATTAGGGTTTACCTTGGGAGTCCATGAACACTACAAATTCGAGAAAGATCTGAAATTGAATAAGAAAGGGGGTAGAATTAGGGTTTAATTTTGGGTTTCTTGCTCTAGCCGTTTGAGTTGTTGAAAACCTAATTGGTGAATTGGGGAAAAAAGTAGGTAATTTTAAAACTTTTGTTGTTTGGATTATTTTCAAGAAAATATACTAGAACTCTAAATAGTCTCAAGTTAGAGTTAACTATTATTTTCGTCCACGTAGTTTGTCTAATTATATCAACTAGTGTTTTTAATGACATGCGTTGCGCGAAAGGCATTGGTGTTTTCGACCGACATCATTCTTCAAATGATTCGAGATAAACGATGCGTAACCAGCCATATCCGGCATCGTGGAGTGTATTAAAAAGGGAGCAATTGGACGATTGGATGCTGGGCTAGGTGTTTCTTGGAATGCCCACGGATTGTTCGGGTCAAAACCACGATTATGAGGATTCATTTTTCGTATTGTGGTTGGATGAATTTTTTTTTTTAAATAAGATAAAAATGATTATAGAAGAGGTGAAGTAGTTGAGGTAAAAAATAAATAGAAGTGTGAGTATTTATAGTGAATAAATATTTTTTTAAACACATAGCCGTTGGCCAATGGCTAGCCCAAACGGCTACTTGTCTTGGCCAATGAGATCCCGTCATGTCATCTTGATAGCCCCGTCCAACGCCCGGGCTGAAACCCCCGCCCAAGGGGCCACGCCGAAACCCAAGCCCACCCGGGGTGGTGACTTGGGCGTTTGTACCCAACCCACGCCACAACCCCCGCCCCCGGACTGAAACCCCCGCCCAAGGGGCCACGCCGAAACCCAAGCCCACTCGGAGTGATGACTTGGGCGTTTGTACCCAACCCACGCCACAACCCCGCCCCATACCCGTTGGCCAACTGCTAGCCTAAACGGCTACTTGTCTTGGCAATGAGATCCCGTCTGGTGGTGACTTGGGCGTTTGTACCCAACCCACGCCCCCCGGCTGAAACCCCCGCCCAAGGGGCCACGCCCCCCGGCTGAAACCCCCGCCCAAGGTGCCACGCCGAAACCCAAGCCCACCCGGAGTGATGACTTAGACGTTTGTACCCAACCCACGCCACAACCCCCGCCCCATACCCCATATTCTAATATACCCTAAATATAATATAATAATATATAACAAACTGTTCATTCAATTGTTCTTTTATCATATATGAATTTAGACCAAATTTCAAATTTGTCTCATTTTCGTCGCTGATAATCTTGAAACATGTCAGTTTCGTCCAAAAAAAAAAACGTTGAATCAAATAATTGGACAAACTACAAGGACAAAAATGATAGTTAACTCATTTTTTTTGACAAAATTGACATGTTTCAAGAATGTTAGAGACGGAAATGACACAAATTTGAAATTTTGTTTGCATTGGCGTAATTGGACAAACAACAGGGACGAAAATGGCAGGTAACTCCTTATGTTATCTTTTTTAACGTTTTTTTTATATGTCTAACTAACTTACTTCTAAATACTCTTTATATTTGCAGCTTTAAGGATTGTAAGTATTGCTTATTTGATAGAGGGGAGACACTTTACCATCACACTATGTCCGTTAAAGACTATCATTTAAACGAGGGTTTTAATTTATAACATGACAAAAATACACGACACATATCTAACATGATACAAGTGGGTTTGGCTTTAGTCTACTCGATTTCTATTTTAGATTCGAGTCAAACCCACAAACACGTTTCGTTAAATGAGTTGGGCTTATGATAACCAAACGGGTTTGTGGGTTGACCCATTTGTTTTATAAGTTTTTTTAAATGTACTCTATTACATAACTTAAATTGGTGAATATATTTTAAACCAAAATTTAAGAGTTAAAAATGAAATTAACATATTTATATATAGCTTTTTATACACATTTATCCTTTATTGTAAAGATGAAATTTTAGAGTATTAATATGTAGAAAGATCAAAAAAAAGAACAAATTATTTTTTTTCTCAGAATAAATGAGCCGTGTTTGTCTTAACCTTGTATCATGTTCGAGTGCATACCTATCACGAGACTAGAACCTTCAACCATCTGGGAAGAAACACCATTCCTACACACCTTAATACCGTTATCGAACATTTACACTAGCTCTTTGGTTGATACATAATTTTACCCTTAGATTAATTGGTCTATGACCTGGATTGAAGGTTTGGACTTTGGAACAAAACACAACTAGCACAAAATTCACACATTTGGAAGCCAAACAAGACCAACCAGCACGAGTCTAATACAGAGGTCGTTCTAACAGACGAGCATTAAAAGCGTTAACATCTCTGTTCAAAATTCAAACATGGCTTACCAAAAAGAAAACAAATATATAACACATAAGTGATCAACTGTTTTCCTTTATCGAAAAGGATGATGAACCGAAATTACTTGTACCAGCAGCCTGTTTCAGTTTCTTACTAGCCGAGGATGATACAGCTGTCGAACACAAATCATCATCGGTTTCAAAGTACGCGCTTCCTGTCTTGCAGTCATGCAAATTATATTCATCCGGTTCTTGCCCTTCTTCTAAACCCTTTGATCTTTTTCTATCATTATTATAATTATTATTATTTGGTACCGTAGCATCTTTGTGCATCGAGGGTACCTTTTGATCGTTAGAGGATGATGAAGGACACGGCTTCTTTTCTTTTCGAAGAAAAACTTTAGGAATCGGCGGGTTTTCAGGACCGCAGTTATCGACCACAACTTCATTTGTTCCTTCACCGTTGTCTTGCTTTGAAGCAGATTCTTTTTCGTTCATTTGTAGTATGGCACTTGTTAAACGGTCTCTTGCGATTTCAATATCGATGATCGGTTTTGGATAGTTTAATCCTAATTCGACTCCTGCAGCTTGGAGAACAGACGAAGGGGCATTCCATGGATGATGGATCCATTCTGTAGGCACTCGTGATAGCTCGGGTAGCCACTGTCGAATGTATTCACCCTTAGGGTCAAACTTGAATCCCTGAACCTGATTCGTCAAGAATTTAAAAACTTTTTAGTTATTTTTGCTTCACACACACACACACACACACATATATACTAGTAAGTTTACCTGCCGAGCGTTGCGGCGGCGTTGAAACGTAAAATAATTCGAACAATATAACGTCTAATGAAAACGTATTATATTTGACCTGACTCGTTTTTGAACAAAATTTATGTCAAAACGTAAACCAACTGAAAATGTACATAAAAATAAGCACGAAAAGTATTATATTTGGCCTAACTCGTTTTTGAACAAAATTTATGTCGAAACGTAAACCAACTGAAAACGTACATAAAAATAAGCACGAAAAGTATTATATTTGACTTGAATCATTTCCGAAAAAAAAATTACGTCGAAACGTAAATCAACGTTTATACTAACATGTACATAAAAATAAGCACGTAAGAAATAGTGTTTTTTAAGTTATAGAATTGTAAACTTGAAACTCGAGTGGGTTAAAATGATATTCGACAAAGTTTTTAATGTCAATGCTAAAACTTCGAGAGGTAAAATACAAAAAAAAAAAAAAAAACACTAAAAGACAAATAAGTTCCTATTCCTTGTGTTTCAAGAATTGTGTGTGTGTGTGTATAGAGAAAGAGGGACGTTCTTTTTCGATACAATTGATTTGAATGTGATACGCAAGACAGTTATGTAACCGCCTTTGTTCCTCTCTCACTACTTATTATCTTTTATGCACTATGACAAGTGCGTTATGTGCTACTCGCGAAACCAACATTTTATTCGTTCTGAAACAAATGTGCCCCTATAGATATATTATCTTGTTTCTACACTAGTGTATGCACAACCATGACGTACCTCAGGGCTATCAAGACGATGAAGCTCATGTCCATCTGGCAGGCTCCCAGATATATATTGCCAACCAAGAATATCACATTCAAGATCCGCATCCAACAATGTATCCCAAAAATACTTCATCCCCCATTGCCATGGCAACAATAAACATTTAACCAAAAAACTCGCGGTAATCACTCTAATTTTATTGTGTAGCCATCCCGTTGCCCAAAGTTCTCGCATTCCCGCATCAACCAACGGATAACCGGTTCGACCCTGTCTCCACGACTTAAAATGCGCTTGGTTAGCTTGCCAAGGGAAATGATTCAAGTTGCTTAGAAGTGATTTTTCGTGAGTAAACGGGAAGTTAAAACATATATAACGCGAATACTCTCGAAGCCCGATAGATTTAAGAAAACACGTAACACTCGTTTCTCCGGGGTGGTTTGGTTGTTTTGCCCATAGAAACTGCTTCATTATCACACTGTGATAAACTTTCCTAATACTGATTTCACCGAAATGGATGTATGGGGATAGAATTGAAGTGGAGCTGTCGGTCACTTTTTGTCTATCGTTTGCGTAATCAAGAAGATGGTTTTCTATGAAGTTGGTAAGAGCTTTTTCTGCGTGGATCCAACCTGGCGTCCACGCTCTTCCTAATAACGCGTTACTTGATTTTTCTAAATCGTCTTCAAGACCGAGTTCCTCTATTGTACAATCTTCCACTGATCCTGTTATTAGTCCATCAAAAAAGCAAAAGAATAATTTGCATTTTGTTTTGTTATGTTTGGCTTTTATCTTATTATTTTAAAGTGAAATAATCAGTTAGAAATAAGTTTATTAAAAGTAAACACCGCCATTGTTCCAAATTCCAAAACCTCGAAGAGGTTCACTAACATGTATATACCCTTAAATCACTCAAAATAGAGGTACCTTGTAGGGGTGTTCGAAAAGCTCGCGGCTCGCTCGGAAAAGGCTCGGTTGTAAACGAGCCCGAGCTAGGCCTGGCTTGGCTCACGAGCTGGCTCGAATTATTTTATTTTATATAGATTAATTTTAATTTTAAATGTATTACAATAAAAATAAAAATATGTGTGCGTGCGCAACATTAACATGGCTTTCGGTTTTTTTATTTTTAGTTATCAATATTTGTAAAAAAAATAATAATTAACGAGCCGGCTCGATTTGGCTCAAACATTTTACGAGCCGAGCTCGAGCTCGACTTTTCAGCTCAATAAAACAAACGAGCCGAGCTGGCTCGTTTATGTTCGAGCTCGAGCTCAACATGGCTTGGCTTGATTACAGCCCTAGTACCTTGGTGGTTGAAATCAAAAGAATCAATAATGCACAATTATAAGAAACCAGAAAATACGAAACCGGTGCAATATAAGTGGGACTGAGAAAGTTACTAATATGGGTATTGTTATAACTCAACGCCCATAATTTTCTGTTTGTATTTAACGATTACTATCGTTTTTGAAGATTATAATGATTATAGTATTCAAATTACCTGTGGCTTGAACCAATTTGCGTGGAGGAAGACGCATAATAGGATCTTTTTGCATTTTCAAACATGTGTCCCAGTATGCATCAAAGGTTGTAAAAGCATAGCCTTCATCGTTGTATACTTCCCATGGTTCATACAACAAGTCAGCATTGTATGTTTGAACAGGAACACCGAGTTCCCCAAGCTTTTGTTTTATAACGTGATCACGAACAAGTGAAACGGGATCTGAAAGAAACACAAATCAAATTCACTAGATATAATAGAAAGTGTAAAAAGGGAAAGAAACGGAGATATTATAAGTAATAAACCATATGAGTGAACCAAATTATCATTCATGTTGGACGTGAAAAACAATCACTTGGTGAGCTACCTCCTGGGTTTTAAAAAGCGCGCCTGAGGCGAGGCGCACTAAGGCGCAGGTCTCAGCGCCTCAGGGTACCTGAGGCGCGCTTTTTCCACTAAGCGCAAGAAAAGCGCATTTTTTTGGGTTTTTTGAGGTCTGAGGCGCGCGCCTTATGTATTTTGGGTGTTTTTATGTTGTTTTTATGCATGAACAATAGGTTTTTTGGCTTGTACATGTAGGTAAAATCATAAATAAACCTTAGTTATAACTATATTTTGGATAAGGGATGCTAAAAACCTATGGGATATATATAAAAATTTATATAATCTTCTTGCGCCTCGGGTACGAAAAGCCCACCGCTTTTGCGCTTTGCTCTTCGCACCTCTTTTAGACCTCGTTGCTTTTGTGCGCCTCTTGCTTTTTAAAACCAAGGCTACCTCTTATCTCATTTTAATCTATAGAAGCTTTTAAGTAGGCTTTGAACCCAATATCCAATTTATGAAAACTTACGACGTTTAAAGCATCCAATAGCTTAAAAACATCATATCAATGATTAAAACTTGTTGAGTAAGTCTGATTTCGGATGTATAACATAACCAAGAATATGCATATATGAGTTCATGGTTTTTAGAATTGATTTGGATGGTAATCCAAAGTTTATTTGCAAAATTATGATTTTTAGTATAAAGGTTATTTTGGCTAAATTCGACCCAAAGTGGCAATTTGGTAAACTGACGGGCCAAGTACTAAACATGGTGAACACATAGTTTACTAAAACCAAGTATACACCAAAATTGACCATTTTCAAAGATAAATATATTTGATATGCCCAAACTCATTGAATTTATGCAAGTGACCATTTTTGTGGATTTGACTTTGTGCCTAAGTTTAAAGTGAATAACTCAGTATAAATAGCATACTAGTGTTTGAAAATGTACGCTAGAAAATTAATAGCTTATATATGTGCACATGAATACCTTCCTATTCTGATACTAATTGAACTAGTGAGTTGGAAATTGGAATTACATATAAGTTTAATATGTAGAATAACTCACTTGAAAGAGAACTTAGATTTGGTATTTTTGTGCTAGTTTGGTATCAAGAGGTACCATTTACATTTTCGCATACATTTCATTTTCTAAACTTGAATATAGTTGAATTTGTGAGTTGTAATTACATGGGGTTTAGTACGAAGAATAACTTGCTATAACTTGCTTACTGAGTACCAATGGCGATTTGAGTCAAGTATTAGGTAAAATTCTGAACCGGGTATTTAAAATAGCCAAAGTGGTGGTCTGCACGTATCACACCGCTTTTGCTTATCTCGTGTGCGCATCGAAAATAACTAATATGTTTATCGGTTTTTCGTATCATACAATTCTCTGATTTGGTCATTTCTGTTTCAAGCATAGTTAGCTACCAATGTACTAAACTCGTCATTAGAACGACTCCAATAATCAAACTTATAAGCATCAACACAAACATACAAATAACCATTTAGTTGCATCCTCAAATTTGGAGGTGAAACCGACTATAGTCGATCAATTATGATTCTAAAAGGCCATGCACAACTTAAAAATCCTCTTTTACTTTTGTAGTCAAAAAGTATATTTTAATTATCCCAGTCAAAATTTGAGCTTCTAGATAACTAGTTTGACCAACAAAGTCAAAATCTAATAGTTACCAACAATAAAGATAAAGAGGTAGAGCATTCATACCATAGAGTTGATTAAACACAACTTTGTTTGCACCAGTAGCACTAATGCATTCAATAAGAGCAGACATAGTACTCTGAGCTTTCATCAAAACAAGATCAGCCCCAAGAGTCTTCAAAGAGTGTCCCAACTGGATCAAAGACTGCTTTAACCACCATCTTGAAACCCGACCCGGATAAAACTGCTGTTCTTCTTTAGGGCACCATATGAACACAGCAAGAACAGACCCATCTCTTGCTGCTGCTGAAAGTGCTGGATTATCTTCTATCCTCAGATCCCTCCTAAACCAAACAATTGTCTTGTAATCCCCACTACTACTCATCTTTTTTTCACCTAAATTCACAACCTTTTTTTATCAAGATTAGCTAAAATCGAATATTCTTGAATACCCACTTGAAATCTTGAAGCAATTGACACAATCTAAGCTAAAATTGCCCTAAATTCACAAACTTTATGGATCAAGATTAGCCAAAATCACTTATCCTTGAATACCCACATGGAATCTTGAAGCAATTGACAACCTTTATTGATCAAGATTAACTAAAACAACATATTCTTGAATACCCACATGGAATCTTGAAGCAACTGACACAATCTAAGCTAAAATTGCCCTAAATTCACAAACTTTATTGATCAAGATGAGCTAAAATCACATATTCTTGAAAACCCACATGGAACCTTGAAGCAATTGACATAATTTAAGCTAAAATTGCCCTAAATTCACAACCTTTATTGATCAAGACTAGCTAAGATCACATATTCTTGAATACCCACATGGAATCTTGAACTTTGACACAATCTAGAGTAAAACTGAACGAGTTGTGCATGATTGAGGGGAGTTTGGATGAGAATAAGAGGGTGATTTTGATGCTCTTTGACTATGTTTGTTTCAGGAAACATCGAGAATGGATGATGATGGGTGGGTCATTGATGATAGCACATGGCCATGAGGAGCTTGTTTGGCCAAATGGGCAGTTTTGTCCTTTTAGAATTGGGAAAAGATATTTGGAGGTTTTCTGCATTCAGGAATCATGTGACAACAGTCATGTTTATCTGACTAGATACATTTGATCTTGTCTTAACCAATGTTTTAAAAACCTTATCAAACCGACCGGTTGTAAGGCTGGCAAATCGTGTCTTAACAGGTTTCTGACGGCGCGCACAACATAAGTTTCAAACATGATTACGACTCGTTTAACTACTTTCTACCTCATGTTTATAAAACAGTTTTATGTTTTATGTACAAAGATAAATAAATGATAGATCCTAACATTGTAATTTTAATTATTTTAAAAATTAAAAAAGTCAAAGGGTGTATTTTTCAGTCAAACAGGTCTAATCGTGTCTTAACAGGTACCCAATTGCCAACCCTAACCGGTTGTACCGGTTGAATGATCTGGTAAAACCGGTTAAACCGTCCGGTACACCGGGTTAAACCGCTCGATACACCCGATAAAACCTTTTTGAGGCAAATCCGGTGCGGTAAAAAAAATGGATTTTAAAACATTGGTCTTAACTGGATGCATAAAGTTGGGCCCATTAGTTTCCTTTTTGAGTTTACAAAGTAGCAAGAAGTTGGGTTGGGCTATTGTAATGTAGTCAAGTTGGGCCATGTTTCTAGGCTTAAGTTGGACCATGTTTATAGGCTTAAGCTGGGCTTCAGTTATGCCATGCTTCTGGGCTTGAACTTAATAGATTAACATACTTCACTCTATGGCTATTCAAACAGTTTGTGACTCGAAGCTTGCTCGAAAAAAAATTTGATCAAAATTACAACTTGGATTAGAAGTTAAGTCGAGTTTGAGTTGGCGTATAGATGTACAAATCCGGTTTTTTTGAAAAATGAGAACAAAAATAAAAACAGTTTGTAAAAAACTGGTTAGGTTAGGAGAGAAAATGTTAGAACCTATCAAATCAATTGGGGTCGGATTCAACCCAGTTTGGGAAAAAAACGGTTTTTTGACATGTTTTCAAATTGGGTCGGGTCTAAACCGGTTTCAAGGAACGGTACTACAAACTGGTGGGTTGGGTTGGGGCCAAACTAGTTTTTTTTTGGGTGAAGTGGGTCGGGTTAGAAACTGGTTTGACGAGCCCAAACAGGGTTTTTTTTTTGTATATCTCTAGCTGGCTCTAGCTCGGCCTCCCGGCTCGGCTTAACTCATAAAAAACCCTATTGTACCATACACCAAAGGGTCAAATTCTCCAAAGAAATGGGATTGAGTATGGGAGAGAGTGATGAATCTTAACTCATACAAAATATTAATTTTATAAAAAGAATAACCGGCCTTGATGAAATGATACCAAAGATGATCTCATCTTTTGCCAATCAAGTGTGAGTGTGGGAGCATGTTGGTCCATAAAGCATGCATGTTGCATGCTTGATGCTTCTGTTGACTAAATGCTTTCCAAAATTCAAATCTTTGGTATGTTGGTCCATAAAGCAACAGAGGCAAGTTTGACTAACCTATTAGGTAATCAATGTCCCGCTTATCACATTATAGCCTAGTGGTATCTTTGGGGTGGGATAAGGCTTATGAACCATTAGGTTCTGAATTTGAATCCTATAAGGAGGTTTTTCCCACATTTATTGGGTTTCCTCCTTAATTGGTGCATAGACATTATAGACTAGTGGAGATGGATATAATCGTGTGGTTCCGCTGGTGGCACGATGATACTTCAGTGGTCCATCAGTGATCCAAATTTGCCGTTAAAAAAAAGGCAATCAATGGCCCATCATTCTGGTTAAGGGTACCAATCTTATCGGGTTGATGCATCGGCAAGTTAAATTGTTCAACCAAAACATAACCCGTATAATTGGTCGTGTCAAAAACATCAACCATAAACCACACACATTTAAAATCGTTTAACTGAACATGACCAATTTAACTCATTTATCTAACCACGTTAAACGGGTTGAAGGGTAATAATAATATTGTAAATATATATGTTAATCAGTTGATGAGTGCTAAGGAAATGAGTTCCATGGCACCATGGGTCATAAGACTAAAGGGTATGGTGAGGCTCATCCCCACGAGGATGGGCCGCCACGTAGGCGCCACATCACCGGCTCGTGGGGGATGGGCCTCCTCCACTTTTGAGGGGGGTGGAGGATGGGGCTACCCCACCTTAATATTTTATAATTTCCTAATTTTTTTTATTAACTTAATAAAAACTTTATAAAAATTAAAAAATACAACATAAAACAACATAAATAAATTCATTTCATAACATAAAAAAAATTACATTTCCTAAAAATAAAAAAATAAAAACATTTCCGAAAAAAAAATTACATTTCCTAAAAATAAAAAACTACACTACTCGTCTTCGTCTCCGTCACCGTCCCCGACGTTTACGTTGTTCCATATATGTTCTACCAAATCCTGTTGAAGGTTTGCATGCGTGAAGTCGTTGGTTAGCGCGAACGAGTTTAAATCCTGTTGCGTCGGATCTACCGGGACAGTATTCCCGTAAGATGCATTCTCATCATACTCACAAATCGCCCAACCTTCGTCTTCAATAATCATGTTATGGAGCAAAATGCAAGCGTACATACAAAGGCGCAACCTCTTCGGTGTGAACGCACGTGCCGGTTGTTCAAGGATGGCCCATTTTTTTTGTAAAACATCAAAACAACATTCGATGTCTTTTCTTGCAGCTTCTTGACGCTTGACGAATTTTTTCCTTTTATCATCCTCGGGAAATGAAATAGTTTTGACAATTGTAGACCAAGACGGATATATTCCGTCAGCAAGATAATACCCGCGTCTATACTCAACCCCTGAAACTGTAAAACGGGTGTCCGGACCGATTCCATTAACGACATCGCTAAAGATCGTCGATTGGTATAGCACGTTGAGGTCAAAAAAAAAAAAAAAAAAAAAAAAAAAAAAACATCAAAACAACATTCGATGTCTTTTCTTGCAGCTTCTTGACGCTTGACGAATTTTTTCCATTTATCATCCTCGGGAAATGAAATAGTTTTGACAATTGTAGACCAAGACGGATATATTCCGTCAGCAAGATAATACCCGCGTCTATACTCAACCCCTGAAACTGTAAAACGGGTGTCCGGACCGATTCCATTAACGACATCGCTAAAGATCGTCGATTGGTATAGCACGTTGAGGTCGTTGAGTGAACCAGGGAGCCCAAATAAAGAATGTCAGATCCACAAATCTTGTGACGCCACGGCCTCAAGTATTAAGGTTGGATAGCCGTGATCACCTCGCGTGTATTGGCCTCGCCACGCAGTGAAAAACGGGTCTAGCCCCGCCAAATCATTAGCAATCCGTGTGAATAAACGGCGACTCGTTCGGAACCTTCGTTTGAAAGTGTCGGCGTTGTAAAGGGGTGCATCCGAAAAATAATCGTTAACCAATTTCTCGTGCGCTCCTTGGCGGTCTCTGTTAATCCGTATTCGTCTGGTAATAACGTTTTCAGACGAGTCATCTTCCTCTTCTTCTTCCTCCTCCAAAAGAATCTGCGCCGCCTTTACCACAGCGTTTGCGAAAAACATCTCCTCTTCGTCCGAAGAAGACGATGACCACCAAGAATTAGATGCCATTGGTATAAAAAAAAAATATGAGTGTTTTTTTATAAAAATGGATGAGAATGAGAGAAGAATGGGGAGAAATGGATGAGAATGGTATGAAAAATGGATGAAAGTTGTATATATTTAAAGTGAAAAAGTATTTTTTTTTATTTAAAAAATAGCCGTTATAACGGCTAGTATTTGAATAATGGGCCGGTCGAGTTTGAGCGTGGGCAGCCGGGGACAACGGAACCGGGCGAGGGGGGCGGTGTGGGGGACCGGCGACGGGCCTAAGCCGGCCCCCATACCGCTTAGTCTAATCAACTAAATGAGTTGAAGAGGTTAATCCACACCACCATAACTTAAATACAGATTACATCTTAGCTTATATATTATTACATCTTAGTGCTTTTGGAAGTTAAATAATTATTATTTTGAACATGTTTAAAAGGCTAACAACTTTGAATATAATATAAGTTATATAAAAGGATAATTGAAAGCTTGATTTGCTTTTACAAATTTTCCACATCTTTGGAATACCAAATGATAATCAAAAGCTTGATTTGCTTTTTTACATAATGTTCCACATATTTGGAATACCAAAAAAGTAATTCTCGTAGGTCACGTCTTAAAAGAGAGACGAAATTATTATTACTATATGATAATTTACAAAGTGAATGAACAGTATTTCATTCAGTGATTTTTTTAATTATTTATTTATTATGTGATTTTTTTTTTATATTGAGCAATACCTTATATTATTACTATATGATAATTTACAAAGTGAATGAACAGTATTTCATTCAGTGATTTTTTTATTCATTTATTAGACTATGAGGTATGGGGCGAGAGTTGAGGCGTGGTTTTGGTACAAATGCCCAAGTCACCACCCCAGGTGGGTTTGAGTTTCGGCGTGGCCCCTTGGGCGGGAGTTTCTGCCCGGGCGTTGGGCATGCCTAGTGGTCCTCCGTAGCCGGCTCTCATTGGCTGGGTTGGCTAGGCCAAGGCCATAGCGGCTAGGTTTAAATTTTAAAAAATAACCGTTTGGCTTGGCGGGAGTTTCAGCCCGGGCGTTGGGCATGCCTAGCGGTCCTCTATGGCCGGCTCTCATTGGCTGGGTTGGCTAGGCCATAGCGGCTAGGTTTAAATTTTAAAAAATAACCGCTTGGCCAAGCCAAACGGTTCACCCAAGTCACTATAAAACCCCCCCAACCCCACCGCCTGTCCACATCGCCACCCCAACCCTTCACTCCATCTACCTGAACCCGCTACCCACACTTGATACCGGCACAACGCGATGAAGGGCCGCCAACCCGGTGAGACCTGTTACTGGCCGGAAGCTTTCGCTAGCTACCGGCACAACGTGGGGAACGACCGACACAATTTAAACGCGTGCCAACACAAGTGGCGTGAGCTACGACCGAAGCTCGACCGTTTTAAAGCCTACTACGATAGCGTCCCGGGTGGTGATATAAGTCACGAAAACCGGGTGGCGGTGGCCAACATCGAGTTCCGGGGCAAGGAGCGGAAGACGTTTGACAAGCTCGCCTGTTCGAAATCTACCTAACGCTTTAGGCTTTTTTTTCTTAACTGACCCAACACGTCACTCACCAACGGGGAGGCTCGAAGTCCACGTGTCAACCCATGCCCCAAACATGAATCCTGTAATTTTTACGGTTATTAAGTGGTGAAACAAGAGTTAGGGTCTACGTTCAGTCTTTGCAAGAAGTGAAACAGTTAAAACAAGAGTTGCAGGATGATGTCGATCGAAAACACCAATGCCTTTCGCGCAACGCGCGTCATTGAAAAACACTAGTAGCAATAAAATAAGTCTTATATCTACCAAAGGAGTAAATTAAAAAATAATCTTTTATGTGACACCAGATTGCAAACTATGTCTTTTATTTTCAGAAAGGATAAAAAACGTACTTGATGTTTGCAAACTCTTGAACGATATGTCCTTTAACCCTAACTCAGTTAGTTTTTATGGTTAAATCTGACCAAATAGACCCCATTTGATGTCAAATTAGACTTTTGGCCATTTATTTATATAAAACAATTTTATAAAAAAACATATAACAATACTTTCAGATATCTCTCTCATCTCATCCACCACCACCACCACCAACCATCCCCGCCACCACCAGGCACCACCGCCCCATCTGTCACCACCAGCCTCCACCGCCCCACCTGCCACCACCGATCAACACCAACCTCCCCAACCGCTGCCCCACCTGCCACCACTGGTCAATAAAACCCTACACCCACCAACCACCACCCACTTGCCACCACCACCACCACCACCACCCACCCACACAACCTATCATCGCTACTCGAACACACGAGAAAATCAGCTCCCACATCCATAACCCACCACCACAAACCCTAACCCCCAAACTCCATCATCTTCCCAAACACCCACAATCACCACCGTACCTAATACAACGTCCGGCCCCCATCTTCCACCATCATCGAAACCTTTACCAGAAGTTCACCAGAACCCTAGATTGCACCAACAACTACCGATGTAGCTTCCTCTACCCCAACCAACCCCCCAAATCCCCAATCACTTGAACCGAGTGATTCCCTGTCATTTTCTTTTTGTCTGACCTCGCCGAAAAAACCTAATCTGATCAGAGTTGTCATAAATCTGAACCCTCATTGTGGTGGTGACCATCACTGGTTGCAGGTGAAGTGGTGTTTGTTCAAAGCAGAAACTACGCAAACGAGAATGGTGGAGGGTGATGGCAGATGAGGGCGGTGGTGGAAGGTGGTGCCAGATAAGGGCGGTGGTGGAAGGTGGTGGCAGGTGAGGGCGGTGGATAGCAGAGGCGAAAGGGTAGGGAGAAAGAATATGTTTTTTCTTATGAGTTAAAATTAATATAAATAAACGTTATATGTTTTTTTATAAAATTGTTTTACATAAATAAATGGCAGAAAATCTAATTTGCCTTCAAATAAGGCCCATTTGGTCAGATTTAGCCATGAAAACTAACTGAGTTAAGGCTAAAGCACGTAACGTGCAAGAGTTTGCAAACATCGAGTACATTTTTTGTATTTTTAAAAAATAAAAGATATAATTTACAATTAGGTGTAATATAAAGGATGATTTTTGTAATTTACTCATACCAAAAAGAAAAAATGCTGGAAGTCCTTGATAACATCACAAAGTGTTCTTGACTTGTTCAAACATGTGCAAAAGATTTTCTTTTATTGCTATCAAGTTGTAATGGTTAGAAAACTAGAAAAGAGTTTAATTTAAAAACAAAATTATATATTAATCAGATTTTTTATTTAGTCTAATCCTATTAAGAACATAAGTTATGTTTTATAAACAAGGTTTTAGCTAATCCTTGTTTTATTTCGAACAACTTATTCCAAATATTGTTTTGTCGCTAAACAAACATAAATTATCTTTCACTTGCTAATCGTTCCTGTAACAGTCTTCTTGCTCGATTTATCACCTTTGCTATTTAATTTCAGTACTTGTACTGGATTATAATATAACTAAAAAATCTTGTTGATTAAGTATATAATTAAAAACATGATAAAAAAAATCTTTTTTTTACATATTAACATGAAAATATTACTTATCCAATGGTCATGTCTGGATGATATAAATAGAAAATTTTGCAAACGTCGTCCAAACCATTAATCATGCCATCAATAATTTGAAACAATTCATGAGAGTTGTCAAAGATTACGGAAACACTCATTCATAGATGATGGCACCTAATATTAGGTTTACCTAAAAATATGGAATAGATTTTATTATAAAAGTGACAAACCAACAAAGTACAAACTACGGGCAATAAGTTACGCTCCAAATCCTTTTTGAATCGCAAAACAGATCCAACCAAAGACGAAGCGACTTGTAAGGGTCGAGAAATTACTATTCACGACTTGCTGGACCATGTTCAGGAATTCCACGGCCTCTGGGGCTAGGGAATCAAAAGTATCAAAAACAAATGAGATAAACATGTGTTGATTCTCTAAACAAGAATTCTCGTGTTTAGTGACCTTGCCTGATTTTGCATTCAACGCTGTCTGGCCAGCAACAAACCCATAATCCTTAAGCTCTACAAGAGGGGATACTCCTGTAAGATCTACATAAACGTGTTCAATATTAATATCAGTAGAGCACTTTTCATTTTTTTAACGGCCAACAAAACTTATACTATAACCTATACCTAATAAATAAGTAATTCGTTGCGTCGCATGTTCCAAAAAAGAAGCAATGTGGAAGTCTGCACCATTAGGACACATGGTCCCAAACTATCTGTGAGAGTAGGCACGATGCGAAAAGTTATACTTATATCAAACTTAAATATAGTAAATCTTATCCACATAATAAATATATTAATTTAATCTTAACTAATAGGATTGGAGAGGAAGTAAAAATTTGGGTTTGAGTGTCTCAAGTTAGAATTAGATCCTAAGCAGGTTTTACTACAGTGTGCTTTCGAGCGATGAGTTTTTCTTCGAGCTGAGGATGGTGGGCTTGGGCTACCCAGCGCTATCTGCGGACTCCAGTTGCAGGTGTATGGGCTATTATTTGGATTACCACAAGTAGTCGGGCTTTTATTTTAGAATTTAATAATAAAGGATTACAGATATTACATTAAAAATATTAAATTATAAACATATATTTTGAAAGGTTAATATTGATATTTTTTACTTAAAAACTGTAAAAAAATGTAAATCTCTTAACTTGTGTTCTTTTTTATCATTAGTAGTTATTTAAGACAAAAATAATAATAAACTTTTTTTTTATCGTTAGTAGTTATGTAAAACCAAAATAATAAGATACAAACCAAAAGAAACATATATCGACACTTTTGGCTTGTTTGCTACAAGGAAAAATAGTAAGACATCATGTGCCACCTAAATAAATGTTTTATAATAATATTTAACCATTAAGAAACACAGTATCCATAGGTATATATGAAATTGCCCCTATATTTTAAACCGGGACTGTTCTATTTTCACTAGTCCTAACGGTCTCCATATCGACTCCCTCCTCGTCCTCATCTTCGTTTTCCTTCGACATTTCCCCCAAAGACTTGCCATTCGATTCGGGCACCAAGAACGTAAAGACATCATGTGCCTCCTAAATAAACGTTTTATAATAATATTTAACCATTAAAAAACACAGTATCCATAGGTATATATGAAATTGCCCCTATATTTTAAACCGGGACTGTTCTATTTTCACTAGTCCTAACGGTCTCCATATCGACTCCCTCCTCATCCTCATCTTCGTTTTCCCTCGACATTTCCTCCAAAGACTTGCCATTCGATTCGGGCACCAAGAACGTAAACAAGATCCCGAGAAAATTCACCACCCCGAGTACGATAAGCGAGTTCTTGACCCCGATCCCCGGGGGATACCCTTTATCTGTCTTTGTTTTGTCTTGGCTTTGAGCCGCATATAAGAACCCGAAAGCACCAATTATAGCCCCCGCCTTACCCGAAGCAGCCGAGATCCCATGGCACGTTGACCGAAGCCTTGCGGGGAATATCTCGGCAGGGACTACAAATGTAGTCGCGTTAGGTCCGAAATTTGCAAAGAAGAACGTTAAAGCGTACATTACAACAAACCCGATTCTGTTCTCCCTTTGTGTCCAATGATGGTATGGGATCGCAAGGGCGAACATGAAAACCGTCATAAAGAAAAAGCCCATTAGTTGGATCGCGAATCTCCCGATTCTATCGATGAAGAATACCGTGAACCAGTATCCTGGGACGGTACTACAAAGCGCAATGAGCGTTTGAGCTCGCGAGATTTTGAAAACCTCTTGGATCGCGTTCATTGTTTTTGCTGGCGGGATCCACCCGATCGCGCTAAAGATGTCCTTTTGGAATAAGTTTTGGCTGTAAAACGCGATATCGAGCAAGAACCACGTGCTAGTTGTCCCGAGCAAGTGTAGCCCGTGGCGTTTCACGAATTGCTTTGAAAAAAGACCAAACTGGTTATGTTGTTTTTCGACCACCTTTTCTTGTTCGGCTTCGAGCTCGACTTGTAACACTTTCGACATATCGGCAGCCGCTTGTTTCGCGTTTTTGGCCACCAAAGCCGTGTACCGAGCCGTTTCTGGCATCTTCATCCGCCAATAGTAAGTCATTAGAGCCGGAATCGACCCGAACATTAAAATAATGCGCCAGACATAATCGGCTTGTGGGACCGTGGACCCTAACGGATTATCCTCGTAAGCCGGAGCCGGGTATTTCGACTTGAATGCGGCCGAAACTATACAAGCCACCATCCCACCAGTCAAAATTCCAAACCCTTGCATAGCAAACACCGCCGCTATAAACGCGCCTCGGGTTTTCTTATTCGCGTATTCCGACATGATCGTGGCCGAAAGAGGGTAATCGCCACCTATCCCAAACCCAAGCCAAAACCGGAAGAAGCAAAGAGTGGCCATAACCGCGGTGGGCTCGTTGCTAAACGAAAGCCCAGACGCGATTGAACAAATGACCATAAGCATAAGGGTCATCCCATAAACTTTTTTTCGGCCCATTTTGTCTCCGAGCCAGCCGAAAAAAAGTTGGCCCGCGAGGGTGCCACAAAAGGCGACCCCGTTGACTGCGGCTGACACGTTTGGCGGCAGTGTCCCCGGTTTCCCATCACCTGTTTCGTGGTAGTAAATGCGGCCTAGCAACTTCGTGACTAGCGAGATGCAGAAAAGATCGTACGCGTCGGTGAAGAAACCCATGCCGGCTATTACAATTGCAGTGAAATGATACAGTTGAGTTTTGGCTACATCAAGTGCATTTAGCACTTTCAAGTTATCATTTGCCATAACCTGTGAATTCAACCAGAATAAAGGTTAGTTCTATAGATATGACATATGAAAGGTTCAATATACACATATAACTATATAAGTGTCACATTCAAAATATTTATTAAATCTAAACTAATTGCATAAAATTTAAGTTACAAAAAAGAGTTAAGTGTCATTTCCGTCCTCTAGTTTGTCCACTTTTGTTATTCCAGGCCAAATTCTAAAATTGTACAATTTTCCTCCGTCACATTCTCGAAACGTGTCATTTCAGTCCAAAAACTAACCCAATTTAAAAAAAAAACTCAATTAGCTCAGGGGTAAAATGGTCATTTAACATAGTGGTTTGGAGTGGTTGGCGCACTATGGAGGGTATGTAAAACCTCTGAACCACTTACAGCCACTATGTAAAATGACCATTTTACCGCTGAGCTAACTGTGTTTTTTAACTAAGGTTAGTTTTTTGGACTGAAATAGCACGTTTCGAGAATGTCAGGGAGGAAAACGATACAATTTTTGAAATTTGGTCTGAATAGGCAAAAGTGTACAGAGACGTAAATGACACTCAACATTACCAGGAAAACTCAAAATTCATTTATAATACTTTGAACTTAGGCAAGAATTCCAAAACTTGTACTAGAAAATCATGTGATATTTAATGAAAAAGGATGCTTTTAGAACGGACTCGTGACACCTTTGTAACTACTTGTACTAACACTATACGTAATCAATCTTCTACAATATTAATCCCATTTTTGTGAGAAATAAAAATTACTAGTTTTTGAAGGAAGAATAAAACAAATTTTCGATCCTTTTGTCACATATCGCCTATGGGACTTTTGTCACATTCGTTAAAATTTACTTCCCTAGTGGTCACGAAGTATCAGAGCTCTCATATTCGAATCCAACTTTTATTGGTTTTATATCTTACGTTTTACCTGATCTAATTAAGTAGTCGGGTGTAATTAGAGTCCCAGACGTTTTCCGGTAACATGTTATCAGGGTTATTTGACATGCTTAATTAAGAAAATTTAAAAAAGATGTTGAACCTTCACTTGTTAGTTAAGGAACCATTTATGGTGTTACAAGTTACAACCATAGGATGATAATAAAAGACTTTTGGAGTCCTAAGAACCAAAAACATGACAAAATGGGGAAACTTCCAATAAACATAAACGGCCACACCTACTTGGCATTTACCATAGAATACGGAAACATAACATGGGTTGTATTAGGGTGTACAAGTTGTCTTAAGTGACCCATATATAAATGAAGTTAAGAAGGTGTCGTTATCACCCTCTTGGAACGACGTGCCAACCACCGTGACACCGGGCGTTGTGGTCAAGGTCGACTACTCGACCGCCGCCAGCCCCTTGGCTATCCTAGATGCGCGGAAACCTGACCTCCACCCGCCCGAATGCACTACAGTGGAATAATCGGTAAAACCTCACCTCACATCCTAGACGAACCGACGTCACCCGCATCCGCTCTTCACCTGGATGCCGCATAAAACAATGGGGAGAGTGGGAGTCGAACTAGGTTCACAAGGTACACCAAGTTTTTCCCCAACCACTCCACACTGCCTCATTGACCAGTTCCTTGTATTTTCTGGTTTCTTTAACAACCATACATCTTTTCCACTTTTACCCCTTTTTAACGACTAATTTATGTCCGTTTATATGTAATTCATTGGTTAGTATTGTTTAATTTAATTTAAAAAATATATAAATTTAGTAACCAAAACCATTAAAAAACCATTAGTAAACAAAACAAATCTCTATAAAATCGAAATCGTCGAATAAAGTTATGTCAGAAATATTATTTTATTCCACTGATGACGTTGTTAAGAACATATAAACTACGTACTTTATGTCGGAAGTCGAAATACTCACGTCAGTTAAAAAACAATAAATAAAATATATTTAAAGAAGAATTTACGTTTATAAAAACAGAGTTAGTGAACTGTGTGAAGTAATCCTAGTCTTTGATTATCAATACATAAGTGTAAATCAATGGCCAGGATTTGTTCACTCAGTTCATAAATACGTTACTTTCCACTCTAGAACCTCAAACATACTTAACTTAACCTTATCAACTAAAGCAAACGATGTCTAACAGATGACAGGATTAAAGAAATTCGTCGTTCTAAAAAACGAAACTGACCTCAAAGAGAGAACTAAGGCTATGTAGGCAGAGACTTGTGAGTTGTAACTTGTGCAACGAAAGTTGTACTTTAACTCAGAAAGGTTATGAGGGAAGATGAAGAGGTGGGATATGGTGTGGTTGGTGAATTGGTGTTTGTATTTATTGACTCCATATGGGCCTACCTTTTCAATTCTTTCCCGTCGTACTTGAATTTTTTTACGGCTGTGATTCTTTCTTCATTGATGTGGCGTTGATCGGATATGGTTTTGTAAGTCAACAACGACTTGTTTACTTGCTTTTAGTGAAAAGGGGTTATACTTTTAGTTTTCTCTTTCTAATTATGATATCGTTTAGCGAACAATCCGTGAACTCTTTCGCTGAAAGTTCGTTTGTATTCATTCGTTTATAAGACCCCCCGTAGTGGGGCATTTTTTTTTAAAAAACGCCCCCCCCCCCCCCCATTACACCTAGGCGTTGTTTGGAGTTTTTTTTGAAAAAAATTGAATTGGCGTTTTATATAAAACGCTGAAATGTGCATTGGGGAAAGATTTGACCGTTGCCAACGGTCATTTCTTTAATAATTTTTTTTTAAATTCCAAAATTTACCAACTATATATATAATACCCACTTTTTCCTATTTTTTATAAAAAAACTCACACTCTCTCCTACTTCTTCTATATTTTATACAAACATGCATCCATTCCGACCCCCCTTTGGTGTCCCCGCAAGACCCATGAACCCGAACACAACCCAACCGCAACACCAGTTTAACCTTCAAGACATGGACCCGAGCATGTTAACGTACGCGGCTTACTTGAGTGGTGGCACTCCGTTCGTGCCTCCCACCTTCGGCTTTGGTCAAGCCGGCAGGTCGCAACCTTCACAACAACAAGCCGAACCTGATGTCGATGTCGTGCCGGAGACGCAACCCGAACCGGTGCCAGAGAAATCGAAACGCGGCAGAAGGTCGCATAAGAAGAAGGAAAAGGACGAACCTCGACGTAAAAATACTCACCTTAAATGGACAAAGGAGGAGGAATTCACGTTGACTCGGGCGTGGCTCGACGTTTCAGAGGACCACGAAATTGGTAACTTTTATATTTTTTTTACTTATATTTATACTTTTATTTTTGTTGGTGCACTACATCTGTCGACTTCGTCTTGTATCGAGTCTTAGACTAGTTAGCATAGATCAGGGCACGTAGAACGAGAAAATGTGATAGAATTAACAAGATTTCGCTTGAACATTTAAATGTTGAAGAGATTTCGCTTGAAGCTATTCAAGCGAAATCAACATGTTAAGATTTCGCTTGAGTCTTGCTGAAGCGAAATCTCAATCTCTATATATAGGAGTTCAAGGTCAAGCGAAATCATAAGTAACATTTGAGTGATTCCATACCGAGGTGCTGCCGGTGTGAGAACTGATTGTAATTGCTTTCATATCAATACAAATCAGTGTTAAAGTGAAGATTCAGCTGTTTATAAGTCAAATACTTGTTTTCCGCACCTGTATTTGATGGAATTCCTCTGAACCGACTCGTTTAGGTCGCAAACACGGTCCTTACAATTGGTATCAGAGCTCAGGAGGAGGAGTTCTGCAAAATTCAGCCGAAATCGATCAAAATTTCTTACTTCTACACCTTCTTTTCTTAGTTCAGGAATATTTCACGGTCAAAATTGATTCAATTTCTCACGGATTGTTTAAAAGTACTAGATAACAAACCCTTGAAAGTTTCACAGCAAAATTCGATCTAAAAGTGATCAAAATCGACATTTGAATGGAGTTCGCTTGAACAGTTCAGTATTATTGGACGATTTCGCTTGAAACTTCAAGCGACACTTAACATTTCGCTTCAAACAGAGTTCGTTTTCGCTTCAAAATTTTCGCTTCAAGGTGTTCGCTTCAGGGTTCTTTCTTCAGGATCGCTTCAAAGTATTTCGCTTCAAGAACTTCGCTTGAGAGTTGTTCAGTTTAATTGTTTCGCTTGAAGGGTACCGCTTGAAAACTGATATGATCCTCTTGCACAAACTCACAAAAATACTGTTTGTAAATATTTCTTTATTGCATTCCTTTACAATCAAAAATTACAAAAAAAAATTTAGTGTGTTTTAGCGTAAATTTTGAAAAAATACAAAAAGATTTTCGACAACTGATATTGGAAAGCTGATTGTCAAAATTTCAAGTGCTAAACATGATGACTTGGTTGTGAGGGGGAGTGAATCTTAAAATGTCAAAAAGGTTTGTTAAAATCCTACAATTGGTATTTTTTTAAAAAAACCTACATTTGGTTCATCATTGGTTTGTAATATGAGAGAGAAGTATCTGATTATATCAGATTGTTGGTGCATTTAAATTGTTAAATTTAGAAAATTTATTTCTGGGTTAAGATTGTTACAGGTGAGCCAGGTTAATTCATTTAAAGCTTACAAAAGTCAGACTCTGATCATGAATCTAAAAGTTTGCTAGCTGCTGATGCTGATGAACTTAAGGAATCAAGAGATCTGATCAAGAGAATTAGATGAGATCCAGGCAATGATCTTGTAAACAACATTTGAGTCAGGCATCGATCCTAAAGCAGATGTTGCTGAAGAACAAATGAATACCAGCAAATCATGAGGGGGAGTCTGATAGAGCCAGGTAATTCTGGAGAAGAAAATAGAGAGAGAAAAGCCCGGAGACTGATCAAGAATGAAGATGCGAAGACACAGCATTGGTGTGACTCGATAGTCGACTCGTCAACATCTGAGGGGGAGTCTGTTGGTGCACTACATCTGTCGACTTCGTCTTGTATCGAGTCTTAGACTAGTTAGCATAGATCAGGGCACGTAGAACGAGAAAATGTGATAGAATTAGCAAGATTTCGCTTGAACATTTAAATGTTGAAGAGATTTCGCTTGAAGCTATTCAAGCGAAATCAACATGTTAAGATTTCGCTTGAGTCTTGCTGAAGCGAAATCTCAATCTCTATATATAGGAGTTCAAGGTCAAGCGAAATCATAAGTAACATTTGAGTGATTCCATACCGAGGTGCTGCCGGTGTGAGAACTGATTGTAATTGCTTTCATATCAATACAAATCAGTGTTAAAGTGAAGATTCAGCTGTTTATAAGTCAAATACTTGTTTTCCGCACCTGTATTTGATGGAATTCCTCTGAACCGACTCGTTTAGGTCGCAAACACGGTCCTTACAATTTTTAACATACAACTTATATTTTTACTTTTATTTTTTCAATTTGTAGCAAACTTTCAAACGGGCCCCGTTTTTTGGGATAGGGTTCGTGCACTCTTTTATAGCACGTGGGGTCAAGGCGAGCATCGGGACAAAAGATTCCATTTCTAGCAAATGGACCGACATCAACAACAAGTGTCATGCCTTCCAAGAAGTGTACCAACGTAACTACGATAATCGCCCGAGCGGTGAAGGTGACGTCGGGGTTTTAACGAAGACTTTGGACGAGTACGAGAAAACGAAATGCCCTTTCCCATACTATAAGTGTTGGGATCTACTACGAAAAAGTCCAAAGTGGGCGCTAGTAGGTACCATGACGTCTAGTAGTAGACGTCGAGCTAAACGGTCAAAAACATCATCCTCCGTTGACCATGAAACACCGACATCGGATGCCCGCAATGTCGATCTAAATGAGGTGGTGGACGTTGACGAGGAACTTGAAGAAGAGTTGACCCGACCGCCCGGTAGAAGAAAGGATAAGCGAACCGGGAAAAAAACGGTGGAGTCGTCTTCCGATCTCGAGTTGAAGGAAGATTTCGAGGAGATGAACCGTCGTCAACAAGACATTCGCGACCTCGGCCACCAACGTTATGAGATTATGAAAGAACGAGTGGCCGAAACAAAAAAGTTTAACGAGATGCAAGAGACGAGTCAAATGGAAAAGGACATTGAGTTTTTGTCCAAACCGATCGACCACCTCCAAGACCACCCGTAGTGGGGCGGTATTTTTAAAAAAAGTTGAAAAAAAACGCCGCAAAACGCCCCCCCCCCCCCACACCATTACACCCGGCGTTATTAGGCGTGATTTTTGAAAAAAAATTTGTTTGTCGTTTTATTTAAAACGCTGAAATTGCATAGGGGGGAGAGATTATACCGTTGCCAACGGTCAAATGTTAAATATTTTTATTTTTTTTAATTCCAAAATTTACCCACTATAAATATCACCCACTTTCTCCTACTTTTTTATAAAAAAAACTCACACTTTCTCTCCTACTTGTTTTATATTTTATACAAACATGCATCCATACCGACCCCCCTTTGGTGTCCCCGCAAGACCCATGAACCTGAACACAACCCACCGCAACACACGTTTAACCTTCAAGAAATGGACCCGAGCATGTTAACGTACGCGGCTTACTTGAGTGGCGCCACTCCGTTCGTGCCACCCACCTTCGGCTATGGTCAAGTCGGCGGGTTGCAACCGTCACAACAACAACCCGAATCCGAACCCGATGTCGATGTCGTGCCGGAGACGCAAACCGAACCGGTGGAAGAGAAATCGAAACGCGGCATAAGGTCGCATAAGAAGAAGGAAAAGGACGAACCTCGACGTACAAAAACTCACCTTAAATGGACGAAGGACGAGGAATTCACGTTGACTCGGGCGTGGCTCGACATTTCGGAGGACCACGAAACTGGTAACTTTTATATTTTTTTTTTATATTTTTAACATACAACTTATATTTTTACTTTTATTTTTTCAATTTGTAGCAAGCTTTCAAACGGGCCCCGTTTTTTGGGATAGGGTTCGTGCACTCTTTTATAGCACGTGGGGTCAAGGCGAACATCGGGACAAAGATTCCATTTCTAGCAAATGGACCGACATCAACAACAAGTGTCATGCCTTCCAAGAAGTGTACCAACGTAACTACGATAATCGCCCGAGCGGTGAAGGTGACGTCGGGGTTTTAACGAAAACTTTGGACGAGTACGAGAAAACGAAATGCCCTTTCCCGTACTATAAGTGTTGGGATCTACTACGAAAAAGTCCAAACTGGGCGCTAGTAGGTACCATGACGTCTAGTAGTAGACGTCGAGCTAAACGGTCAAAAACATCATCCTTCGTTGACCCTGAAACACCGACATCGGATGCCCGCAATGTCGATCTAAATGAGGTGGTGGACGTTGACGAGGAAGTTGAAGAAGAGTTGACCCGACCGCCCAGTAGAAGAAAGGATAAGCGAACCGGGAAAAAAACGGTGGAGTCGTCTTCCGATCTCGAGTTAAAGGAAGATTTCGAGGAGATGAACCGTCCTCTCCAAGACATTCGCGACCTCGGCCACCAACGTTATGAGATTATGAAAGAACGAGTGGCCGAAACCAAAAAGTTTAACAAGATGCAAGAGGCGAGGCAAATGGAAAAGGAAATTGAGTTTTTGTCCAAACCTATCGACCACCTCCAAGTAGTGTAATTTTTATTTTAAATTAATGAAGTTTTTTATGTTTTAAATTAAAAAAAAAATGTGAAATGATTGCATGAACGTTATTGGAATAATGCCCCACTACGCCACTTTTGGAATAATGCCCCATGCTGACTGAACTGTCACATGTCGAATAATGCCCCATGGTGAGGGCATTATTTTGTTTAACCATTACACATGGTCTAAGTTTTACAAGTATTGAAAGGGATTGTATCCTAGAAATCTAAGTGATTCTTGGTTCGGTTCTTTTCCACTATTGGTGCTCAGAAAATAAACCAGAAAAACTAGTAAACCGTATTAATTTTGAATTAATCTTGTAAATGGGTGGTGAGGGGAGATGATCATTTGGGTGGCTATAATATTCCTTTTATACAAACCGGTTTTTTTAATTTTATAGAATATCATCATCTATACTTTAATATTAACACTTAATACATATATTACTTTTGTGTTTTGACGGCCATCGAGATATATCTATACTATATTATAATACATGAGGCAAGGATTCCCAAAAGTTAAGAACTTCTTCCCTCATTATTTATAAATAAACCCCTAGAATGAGGGTAAAGTGGTCTTTTAAACCATAATTATTTTTTAGTCTCTCAATCTTTTACATTTAAATCCTTGACATTTAACATAATTATGGGTAATTAGTTACACCCCCCTCTTTAATTCTTTAATGTATTCATGCGATCTCTTACAACCCGTAATGTTTTTAAAAAATCCGAAGGTACCATGACGATCGACACATTTTTTTAAACGCTTCGATAGTTGTCTTTTTTAGTTTCGCCGTGCGTTCATAAATTACAAATAGCCGATGCGTAAATGTACAATTGATTAAAGCCAACATTTGTTTTTTACCCAAGCCAGATTTGACCATTACCTAGCTACCGTGCATTAACATTTGTTTTTTACCCAAATTTTTTGTTTTGAACGGCATTAATAAACTAAAATATTCCCTAATTTTACTTGTACAGAGTCAGTTTGTTGTGGCATGTTTAATATAGTATAGATAAAACTCACAACAAACTTCCTATTAAACATGCCACAACAAACTAAACAGGATATGTGCATCTTATTTTAAAAACTTAAAACTCACAACAAACTTCCTAAATAAATGGATGACCAATCTAAAACTAAACCCTAATGGACTACTATAAATACATAGCAAACACTCAAAATTCTACATTTCTATTGCTAAACAGATTTAAAATATGGAGCCAGTTCTGAATTCACTTGATGCGAAAAAACAAGCATGCGATATTGAAAAATCTAAGGTCGGTTCTATGATAAATTTTGTTATATTGCAATAATGAATAATTGTTTTCTTTTATTTACTTTTATGTGAATACTAACTTATTTGATTTTTCAGATTCAACACACCAATTTAAACACCCCAGTTGTCGAACAAGCTTTTGTTAGTTTTTAAGTAATATTTTCGCTTATAATCTTTCATATTAACAAGTTCGTTATGTTATTATTTGGTGTTTTATTGTAGGATGATGGTGATAATAGTGTTGAAATTATTTCTTATGGTGCAATGTTCAGTCCATACAAGTCTAATCTTCAACGTCAATTTAGTAAAGAAGTAATTTTAAAATTTATTTAATCTTTTTTAAAAAATTTTATTCAATATTTGTTCTTTTTATAAAATTTATTTAATCATTTTTTAACTTTTTTTATTAAATTTTTGTTTTTTAAGGATCAGAAGTATGAGAATCAAAAGAAAAAATGTAAGAGACTCTCTGAATGGAAATGAGTCGAGGTTATAAATTTAGATGATTCTGAGGACGATGAGAAAGAAGATGAATTAGATTATACTACTGATTCGAGCACAAACAAGAAAAACGGATCAAAAAAGAAGAGAAATTAGATGAAATATATCAAGTGTTTTTATGTTTTTTTCATTTTCAGTTGTTTTTGTTTGATCCAGAGTCTAGACTATCCCATGAATAATAAAGTTTATTTTATATTTGAAGTTTATGTTTTGTGTTATTTTATTGCACTTATAATTTACATCTCGATTGAACTAATATACTTTAGTACTTAATCATGTTCGTATTATATAATTTACACGTTCGTACTTGATCATTTCTAAAGAGATAAATTCGATTAACAAGAATGGCCATAACATGAAAACTACCTCTTGGTTTGGAGTAAATTCAAGATTGTATTTACAAAGCACACTAAACTTATTCAATTTAACAGTCATGTTCCATGAGGATTTCGTATATATCCATTAGTGCCTTCTATAAAAAAAAACTGTTGGACGACACTAGATATGAAAAAATAATTATATAATATTATAGATTTTTCGAATAATTTGTATTTCTTAAATAAAAAGATAAAGTTAATAAATATATAAACTTTTACATCCTATTTTTTTATAAAAATTGTTTTATAAAAATATGATTTTTTAAATATTTATAAAAATGAAATTTAACATTAGTTAAAGGTGTTTAAAACGTACCTACAAGTCACCTACTATTTTTTACTTTTTACTTTTCAAAAACAAAAATTTATAATTAAAGTTTATTGGATGAGTATGATGTGGATATTTAAAAAAGTTATGGACTTTAAATAATAAAATTATAAACTTTATCATTTCACCAACAAAATAAACTTACTTTATAACGATAACAACTTATCTTTTATTTTGTCATTTGTTTAGTATTTTTTATTAACAAACGAATCTTTACATGTTTAAAACAATTTTTCTATACTTTATTTATTATTAATTTTTATAACAAAACAAAACTTTGATATTTAGTAGATAGAAGATAAACTATGTTCCAAAATTTTAGGAATTATTTAATACTAATTTACGATATTAGTAGATAGATAGTAAACTATATCCCAAAATTTTAGGAATTATTTAATACCAATTTACGATATTTAGTAGATAAATAGTAAACTATGTCGCAAAATTTTAGGAATTATAAGTCAACTAAACTAATTAGGTCCTCCAAGTTAATTATATGGGATGAGGCATCGATGTCGAAACGTCAGGCGATAGAGGCAGTTGATCGAACATTGCAAGACATTATAGGTGTTAGGCTCTCATGTGTAACACTTATGACATATATTCACCACAATAATGTTATCGTATACAAATAAGAAAACTACCAGCAACGAGTGCCGCAATCCAAAGTGTCGCCCCCGCCGCATCGCGCGGGCACCCTACTAGTGGTATCAAAAGCAAATGGGATAAACACATGTTGGTTGTCAAGGAACACTTTCTCGTGTTTGGTCACTTTACCCGAAGCAGCCTAATCTATCCACTTGGTTAAAAGCATTAGAAAAATCTACCGTAAGCATTGCAAGAGACCCATCAATGTGACGTTCATTTAAAACCCTGTTAACGCTTTGTAAAATGGCCTCAGCGCCACCCAACACACCGACCCCAAACTGAAAATCATTAAGGTACTTGGTTATTTCTTTACCAACACCGCAACCTTGTAAACCAAATGCCTCCATGTAGTACCCACTGCAATAGATCTAATCTCATTGTCGGGTTTTAAGAGCGGTGTAAGAGGAGCAGACGCAACAAACTCTGCCAAAATTAATTATGTTATGTATCAATAGTTTATTATATATAAACCAAAACTTAAAAAAAAAAGCATTTGATTGTGTATGACTTACAAGAATATTCTAAAAAAAATACCTAACTTTTACTTCGTATATTCAATAAAATAAATGCCGCATCAAACTCCAAACCATCACTAAGTCACTATTATCATCACTAAATGTATACATGGAAGCAGAAACACAATTTTAAAAATCAAGCCGACCATCACGTTTTCTCGTGGGTTAACCATTGTACGTACCCGGGGCTTGGCTTAGCTCCCACATTCACGCAGGGTCCACAGAGGAGCCGGATCGTATCGCAATCAGAGTACGCAACCATACCCTATGCTTTGTGCAGCAGGTTGTTTGCCATGGCTAGAACCTGTGACCTCAAGATCACTAAGCAGCAACCTTACCGGTTGCTTCATGACGCCATAACATTTTAAATATTATAAAGTTATAAAAATAATGGATTTTAAGGAGTTACATTAAAACTATGGGTTGTGTCGGAGCTAAGCTCCGTCACGTCGGCGTGAAATACCGCCACCAGAGAGGTGTGAAGGGGCGTTAAGGGCGGGAGGTTGTGATTCTCGCGGGCATGGGGCGGAAGAATGTGAGCTTTAGATGGTAGAAGTGTGCCACTAGCCATTGGGACCACTTAAAGAAAAAAACTATATAACTGAAGTCAATTTCACTAAAAAGTCAAAAGTTCATCCAACTTCTTTTAATTTTTAAACAATTCATAGTACTTTTAAACTTTTCCATCCAACTTTCCTCCATTCCTAACCACAATGAATCCATTGGACTATTATAATTTGTAATATTAAATATATTATGTTTAATATTTAATCTAGTAGTCATTATAATCATTTACATTATATATATCAAAATATATAACAACCTATTAAATAATTAGTTGGTAATTGTTGATGGACCATATTACCCTTATTAACTAATTAGGTTTCCTCCTGGGTGCTTATATAAGGAGAATTATGTAGAGGTTAAAGGGTTACTCAGTTACACACTTATACATAACCTAATTAGCATAACATCAATCGGCCTCTTCTCTATATACGAATCCCTATTCGGTTCTCACCATCACCATCATCAGTTAGCACCCTAAGGAGGAACCAGATCACACTGACAACTATGTCGAACTCGATGCCATCTTCTCTGACTGGATTCTCCACTGCACTGTCTGCTGTAACAGGTATGTTTTCATGTTTTCCATCATGTTTAGAACTGAACTGATCAACATGTGGTATCAGAGCATATGTTGATTAGTCAGTTCTGTTTTCGTATCCATCAATTCTGGGATAGAAACTTGGAAAACGGATTTTTTTTATAACTTAATAAACATCACAGCCGGTTTCGAGTCATAAAGCCGACTCGAGATCACTGTTTCGAGGAAAAGAATATGTTTTAAATATCTCGAAATCAAAACGTGTAAACTTATAACCGAAATCTGTTTTAGAAAAGCCTTAAAATTCAGGTTTCGGGTTCCAGAATTTATGTTTTATTTTTTAGGGTTCATCATGTTCTTAGGAAAATTCAAAAATTCCTTTATGTTTTGGAATGTAATTAGGATTGATGAGTGTTTTTCCTGTTTGATCCAATTTAATCTGTTAAGTTTATTCGAAAACTGTTAAAAGATATACAGTTATAATTTTCGAAATATTTTTGATAAAATTAGATCATCTTAAAACAGAAAACCATATCTCATAATCCCTTAGAATTCGAATTTTCAGTTATGTTTTCACATTCACAGCTGTTAACAGGAAGTTTCGAGATCCCTTCTAACGAACCGAGACCACAAGGTCTCGACTCGAAATCATAAATGTTCTCAAATATTCACAACTCGAGACAACGATTTCGACTCGAGACCACTAAGGTTTCGACTAAGGGCTTCAATCTTCACAACTCGAGACCATGGTTGCGACTCGAGACCTCATAAGTAGGGCTGCAAACGAACTGAACTTTCAGCGAACAGTTCATGAACCGTTCAGCGGGAAGTTCGTTTGTGTTCGTTCATTTAATAAATGAACGAACATGAACAAAGACCGTGTTCGTTCATTTGTGTTCGTGAACGTTCGGTAACTTGTTCGTTTACGTTCGTTTGTGTTCGTGTTCGTTTGTGTATAGGAATATATATATATATAGTGTACGTATATGGAGAAAACCACTTTTATTGAGAAAACCCGGGAAACTCTAACCTCGGATTTTTTTTTTTAAATTACCACATGTAATATACATGTTTTTAAGAGTTTTGGGCTAAAAAAACAAAAAGCGCCGAAGGATTTTTTTTTAAATAAACAAATTTCAGCAACTTTCGTGACTAACACGTGTTAGACAAAAAATGCTGAAACTTGTTTATTTTTTTTTAAATATCCCTTCAGCGCTTTTTTGTTTTTTTTTTTTTTTTTTTTGCCCAAATCTCTTAAAAACATGTATATTACATGTGTTATTTTTTTCAAAAAAAAAATGCCGGGAGCTTTGAGTTTCCTGGGTTTTCTCAATAAAAGTGGTTTTCTATATATCCTTACCCTATATATATATATATATATATATATATATATATATATATATATATATATAATATTTTATTACCCAACTTATATTATATTGTATGGCCCAACTTATATTTTATTGGTTATTTGTTAGATATTTCATTATCACCTAAGGTCTACCAGAATATACAATTGAAAGTTTGAAAGTACAAAAACCCTAAGCATTATTAGCGCCGTTTTAGATTCTGGATCCCATTTTCTCCGCCATCGACCAAGCGCCGCTCTCTCCTCCGCTCCCTCCGTCGTTCCTCTGTCAATCACCATCGTTCAACACCGTTCCCACTCATGTAAGGTTCTTTGTCACATTATTTCCATTCAAGTTAAGTTATATAAATAGATTAAATAGCTGATGCATTTATAGAAATAACTTCTTTGTCACATTAAGCTACTCAAGTTTGGATAATTAGCTTGGTATATTTTAGGTGGATCTACTTAGTGTTTTTTGTTATGATCATCTTCGAAAGTAAATATATGTTCGTTTGTGTTTGTTTATGTTCATTAACGTTTGTTTGTGTTCGTTTGCGTCCGTGTGCGTTCATGAACGTTCGTTTGTGTTCGGTACCTAAATTAACAAACGAACACAAACGAACACGAACAAGTTCATTTCCTTAACAAACGAACACGAACAAAAAATCTCGTTCGGTAAGTGTTCATGAACTGTTCGTGAACACATGAAATCCTTAACAAACGAACACGAACAAGGCCGTGTTCGTGTTCGTTTGCAGCCCTACTCATAAGGAGTCGAGATCTCATAATTCACAGCAGTCAAGACCATGATTGCAACTCGAGAAACTGAGGTTGCGACTCGAGACCTTAATGAGTCGAGACCTCATAATCAGGAGTCGAGACTTCACTCGAGATCTCATAACGGAGTCGAGATCTCACTCGAAACCTCATTATTTTAAGCTGTTTAATGTGAACTAAGACTTAGCTCGGGGCTCCGCCCCGAACCCCGTGCGCTGTCCCCCTGCAACCTTAGCGAACTCACCGCGGAGTTCGATCCGCGCTAACAGGTGGTTTGCTACTAAATAATTGGTTTTTGTAATTACTTAGTTAATTAATAAGGATCAAATAATGTTTTACAAAACCAAAATGGCTTGACTTGAATGAGCTTCTGATGTATCATTTCTGGCCAAAGCTGATTTGATACATCTACTTATCGTTCAAGTATTAAGAAAGCTATGTTAAGTGTGCATCATAAACATGAATGTCTTAATATCTGGCCAAAGCTGATTTAATTCCTTCATAGATGGCATACTTAACAAGTGCATAACTAAAGTGATTGTCTCAATTTCTGGCCAAAGCTGATTTGTTACAACCACTTTGCACACATGCTTAAATGATTACACTTCTGGCCAAAGCTGATTTGTCTTCGTTTAAGTAGAACTTTAAATAGTCTATTATTTTGATGTTAGTAATAGACATATCACAACCTCTTCACATAACGATTCTTATATTAATGATCCTTCATTAATTTTTATGATCATTTCATCTGCCTTATTTTTAGTACCCATAACTTTACTCACTATAACTTTCTTCTATAAATCAATATCTCATCCACTCTAATTCCTAAATCTAATATGTTTTGCTTAAAGTTTCTATAAGAATTAGCTCTTAAATTAAATCCTTGATTATTTCTTAAGACACGATAATCCTATTGCTCTCTTCTGATAATGATTACTACAGATGAAAAGTAGAGCATGATTAATAGGACAAATCGAACATGATGTCTCTTATGATAATCAAGAACTGTCTAACATAAGTGCTGTCACTAAAAGGTTATTCCAGATTAAGTTTTTCCTAAGACTAATCTATTATATATGGAATAATCACAAGAACTACTAAGATGCATGCCTTCATTTAAAATTCTAAACTATAAAGTTAACTCGTATATGTGAATACATAATAATGTATAATACCATAACCTATAAAGTTAAGGGCTTACGCATGGAAATAAAGTACATTTTTCCAGTACATTACATACTAAGATTTTCACTTGTACAATTTGATGCCTTATAAATTGTAAGGACCTTCAAAAATGTCCTAAACCGAACTGTAAGTAAAAACCCGGACCCCTGAAACTTTACTATGCTTGAAAAACCAAGAAAACAAAAATCTTGGTCTTAAGACGGGCCGCGTAAGGGTTAAGCACAACTTCACGCGGGCCGCATCAACATGTGTTTGACCGGATAAGCGTCCAGATCCACGTGTCATCCACGTGGCACACCTATGCGTGACACGGATGCCCTAATCTACGAACTAGACCCCCCCGCGGGCCGCGTAAAGATTAAGTGTGGGTTCACGCGGGCCGCGTGAGACCCAAATTTCACCTATAAATAGAATGGATCAGGAGCAGTTCAGTGGTGTCGAAAACAATTCGTAAAAACGAATTCTCACTGCTCAAAAGTCGAAAATAATATTCACAGTGGTGAAACGCTGCTACGATATAGGGTATTAACTCGATCGCTGCTACGATTCAATGTCCGATCGATTGAAACTATCCGATGGATGTTTAAGTGCTGCCCACATTAGGGCCATACTTTGTCATTAGTCGTGAATTCGACGGATGTTTAAGTATAGCACTTTGTCATTAATCGTGAGGGTTTTAGTCTCGTGAGTTATCGTAAATGCTGTATAAGTTACTGACCTAGTTCGTGTGCATTGTTATTTAAATTATGTTACAAGGCTAATCAGTAGGCTAAACTCTGCCCGTATAAATCTGCAATGTGAGTCATTCTCTTTTATCAAAAGTATTTTACAATACTCCATTTATTTCCAAAAAGTTATAATTACAGGGATTAAGTCGTGGTTATCTTGAATCACTGGCTAGTGGGGTATTGTGCACATTACTAATTTCTCACGGTTAGGTTAATAAATCCTAACAGTGATAATCATCACTACTTGGGGAAAGACCCAATAGTGGTATGACCATCGTCACCAGGTGACACGGTGCCAGATAAAAATAAGATAGAAGCCACTGTAATCGCTCTTATGTTGTAATTAATAACTATGTGTCGTTTTATCAAATTTGAGTGACTCACCAGTATTTCCCCGCTGACAAAATATTTTTAAAACATGTTTCAGACGACCTGCTGTGAATCAAGAAAAACGTGCTACGGAGCACTAACCAGCTTAAAGAGGTGGCTTAGTTAAAAGTGAATAAACATGTTTTATAAATCAGGGAATTTACTTGTGAAATTCTTCTTTTGTAAATTACGGGGTTTAACCCAAATTATGGAATAAAATAATCGGGCATTTTCGAGTTTTAAAAAGATCTTGGTAAAATCTTCCGCTGTTAAACTCAATTAATAAATACCACGCGAGTTTCTGCCCCGCGGCTTCCGGCCCAGGTCAAACCGGGGGCGGGGGCCGTGACATAAATCAACTATAACACTAAAAAAAATACCAAAGTATAATGAGTGTGTTGATAAGCAACATACGTACAAAGAAATAAATGTTTGAAGCTGGAAAATAAGTTGTTACTCACCTTACAACCACTTAAACTTTAAAAGAGGATTGTTCTAAGGTCCATAGACAAAATACAAGTACAAAATCCCAACTCTAAGGTTCTTCAAGGGAAAATCTCACTGCATAATTATGTCATTAGACTAGACATAAGCAACGAGACTATCCATTACTCTAAAGAACAGTTGGATAAGTTAATTAGGTAGTCATTTCCTAATGATATTTAAGTCTGATAATTTTAATATTCAAATTAACACATGATTAGTTGACTCTAGTTCCATACGTTTCCTTACCAGAACTCGTCAAATAACTAAACATGAGAGTTAGTGACAAAATTAAATGTTAAGGCTATAAGAACCATATTAAGCAATGTTATGAATGTTGTGAGTTTTGCATAGTCAACATAAAGTCACACTTACCTTAAACTCTCATTTTATTTGTTCTAAATATCTGGATTGAAACATTACTAAGATAAAACTAGATGATACCTTACACTTTCACAACTTTTGTCATCATGTAAATGAGAATTTGAAAAAAGGAAAATGAGACTTACAAATTTCATCCATTATAACCAAAATTCATGAGAAATCATGACATGGTTAATGAGGATGATTTTTTATCTAATCTCATTCTAAGTGATTTTAAATCATGACGTTATAGCCCTAAATATTACTTGGCCTAAGGAGTAAGTATGGGTCCATCATAAGTCATTCATTGACATTCGTGGAACTTATTCCAAATGGAATATTCAGACATAATTCATTTATCATTTAAAAGACTATCAACTTGTATCTAAATTTTGTCGCATATGGCTCACGGTCTTAGAAGAAATCTATTCATATATATATATATATATATATATATATATATATATATATATATATATATATATGATTTAGTTAAAATGAGAACCACCTCGAGTTGTAAGAACCGCGAGAACTTTTTGATCCGGGCCTTGGTGGACCAAATTTTTTTTTCAGAAACGTAGATGCATGTATAAAAACACCATCTGTAAAAAAAAATTCAAAAAGAAAAATGTCGTGGTTGTAGTTTTGAGCAACACAAGTTTGTGTTTACGGGACCCGTAAATTTTCCGGCTAGATTTACGGGTCCCGTAAACACAAACTTGTGGCGCTCAAAACTACACACACGACATTTTTTTTTTTGATTTTTTTTTACAGATGGTGTTTTTATACATGCATCTACGTTTATGAAAAAAAAAATTGGTCCACCGCGCCCCCCACGGTGTAGTTCTCGCGGTTCTTACAACTCGAGGTGGTTCTCATTTTAACCTTCCCCTATATATATATATATATATATATATACTTAATAAGATTTCTATTAAATATGTCCCTAAAGTTTCTTATGATATCTGGACATTAAAGAAATCAAATAAAGTCTAACATATATATGATAGGTTCCCACGTCACGTAGCTCATTAAAACTTCTCTTGTAGCATTATAGAGATATTAAAGATCAGTGGGAGCATTCAGTGTCTTAATAATAACTTGCAATAGTTGCAAGAGGTGGGGAGTGAAAACTTCATATTACTTCAATTTACACCTCTTGTACAAGACACTGCTCCATCTCGACACTGTTCTATCAAAACTTGTCTTTTTAAAATCTAATACTACTCTTACAAAAGTTTCATTGTTGCTTAATTGTGGGCACACTTAGATTTCTTACATAAACTAATATAATCCTCAACAAGAGAAATCACAACGACTAACGTCATTAATTTGTTTTCTCTATTAGAATCTGTTGGTCGTTAAATATTGACCCTAAGCATGCTGAGTTCCTAAAGATTTCTAAGGTCAGTGGGAGCAGTCAAAGTCCTTATTATGACTTGCAAGGAATACAAGAGGTGGGGGGAAGAGTGTCATTAAATTTCACTCCAAATTTAACTTCGATTACACCTCTTGTACACCATACTGCACCAACTCTTACAAACTTAGAATCCTGAAAATGATAGCAACCTAACCAAGAGCTAATCCATAAAACTGAAACTTCTAACAAACCCAATAACCAACTCAGGGGGTCATCTAGGTTTAAAAGCCTACTAACTTTGATGATTACAAAACCTCCCTAACTGAAGTTGAAATGGATTTTGGAAATGTTTACTGATCCTATCTCTTCTAATTAAGCCATTAGCGTCAATCAAATCTTCTGAATGGAATAAAACTGTTTTCTAGTAAAACTGATTTTATGTGTTCGTATAACGTTTGGGATTTGATTGAATTACATAAGAGTGTTCATAACTAAACCAAATCCTAATATAAGTGTTAAGACACTCAAAAGCATGATTGATTGTCAAAGGTTTGCAACACCCTTATTTCACATTCGAATAAAATAATAATGACATACTAATTTTAACAAAAATTGGGCATGACCCGTTCGTACTATAAGTGATTCCCTGCTTTTACCAATCAACATTCAAACTAAATTCTACGACACGTTATAAAAGACATAAAAGTTGTAACCATTACATCATAATAGAAAAAAACATCCATTAACTAAAAGACACTATCACCCTTTAGAACTTGACGAGCGGAAGCAATTAAACGGCGCGCGATGTGTGTTCGTTCCTCCGGTCCAAGATTTGCTCCAAAGGACTATTTACCTACAACATTCATAACAAGTCAACTAAATATGCAAAACAATAATCTAACATAATCATTCTTTTATTTCAACAATTATCATTCTTTTGTTTTTTTTTCTATCATACATACTTTTCCATCTAACGGGTCTTTATGATCAAACCAAGTTCGCACACTTAGACTTGATCCAAAACCCGTCTAACTTTATAACATTCTCCATTAATTCGACCCATTCACACGTTTTGACTACATGACATTCCAACATACATTCTATTAGTACGACCCGTTCATACGGTTCCACTACATGACATTCCGACATACATTCCATTAGTACGACCCGTTCATACGGTTCGACTACATGACATTCCGACATACATTCCATTAGTACGACCCGTTCATACGGTTCGACTACATAACATTCCAACATACATTCCATTAGTACGACCCGTTCATACGGTTCGACTACATGACATTCCAACATACAATCCATATCACAAAACATCAATGCTCAATCAAACTTTAATATATATATTTTCTACTAGTTGAGTAAGTATTAAACTTACCTTTGTCTTGTCTTGTTTGTGTCCTGGTTGACTCGAGCCGCCTTCTTTCAATCCTACAATCCCAAACCAACATTCTTAAATAATCATCCTTAATTTATATCATTCTTATTCATCCATTTCACATACTACACATTCTTGCAACACTTTATGAATGCATAATAATATTCATTGCTCTTTTAGACATTTTATCGAGCACATGGCGTGCGTACAAAATTCCCAGCCATGGGTACAAGTAAATCATGCACTTTTCTTCCATTGTTATATCCAATTCATTAACATCAAATAAATTAACCATGTTCATACTACACTATCAATCCTAATTATAAATTTCATCAAATAACACACATGCGACACTTCTAATATCTTTTAATCATCTCAACCTACTAGAATAACTAAATTTCATGCTTTAAAAGGATTTTATCCAAATTTTCCACAAGACATAGAACATCACACATATAGATACAACTTCAAAACATGAATTCAGTCAATACACATCCTAACACCCACCAAAATCACGAATTCTTTCTAATCATCACATAGGTGTTCAACCAAGGCAAAAATTGAAACTTACTTGCTTGGAACTTGAATGGATGATGATGATTAAGCTAAATACAAGTGAATTCAGGGTCTAATTCCTAGTAATTGTTGTGATTTGAGAGAAATTAGGGTGAAATTGGTTTGCTTCTCCCTTTCTCCTCCTGGTCGTCGCCCCACTTCTCCCTACCCTTTCTTTTTCTTTTTTTTTTATTTAGAATATCAAGTTTCATACAATAGAACTTTTACCCCTTTTAGTTTGTTTATTACTACCTTCCCACATATAGGCATCTTACTAGTTTAGTAAATTTTTATTTTAAACACTACAACTTTCTTCCTAAAGTGTTACACCCGAAAATTAATACTTTAATATAAGTAAATAAATATCGGGGTGTTATAAGTCATGACATACGAAATTTGGGGTGTTACAAGTCTACCCTCCTTAAAGAAGGTTTCGTCCCCGAAACCTGATTACATACCTTCTGACAGGTCTACCCGTATCCCTTCGTAATTACATACCTCGAACTTCGACAACATGCTTTCATTCGATCATCCATCATGATGAATCGGTCATTACTACTTTTAAACTTGTCTAATACACATGGTAAATCAACCTTGCATGATTCAATGCTATAATTTTACATTATTCCATGATCATCATTTATTTGTTCAAGCTGATTTCTTAAAACTTATCTATCAAGTTAATCATTCTTGCATACCTCTAACATTTACTTAGGGAAATATTTATCATAATATTCATACTTGTTCGTTCCTAGACATTCGCATAATATCATAAGTCATACATCATTTAATAATTTCTAACTATTTAGCTTCTACATACACCCCACCCTTCATGGGCCAATATCAAGTAAAAAATTTCTTTCACGTCACTTGCTTGGTAATTCCTTTCATACTTCTCTTGCAGTACCTACGCATGATCTCTACCCGGGACCAATATTTCTTTCATTGATAGTTTATCATATTTATATAGTTAGCCGCAATTCAATACATACATTTATACATTCTCGCATATATATACTATTTTGCTTCAACCTCCTACCATTTATCCTTTGGTTACAAGAGCCAACATAGGGACTTAACCACATAATCAACATAATCTTGTACCGGTATATTAACATTCATGTATCTCGTAACACACTCAAGGTGTTATACACAACTATACATGTCACCATATTCTATAACAATCGTACATACGACAATCCTTCTGATATTGCGATACAAAGATGATGTGTGTAAAATGCAACATATAAATTACATCAAATAAGGCATAAAACTAACCCTTTTTTTAGTACTAATATTGGAAAAAGTGTGTTTTTGTCTTCCTTTTGAATTTACAGGGTCAAATGAGCTTAAACGAACAAAAGGAACAAAAATACAGCCAAAACCAACATAAATACAAAGAAAAGGAAGAAACGTGGCATGCCCGACCCCTCGACAACAACTCCCAAAGCAAAAACAAGAAGAAAGCTGAGCATGGGGCTGTGCCCAGCTGAGCATGGGGCTGTGCCCAGCCCGACACGGGGCGTGCCCAGCCCGACACGGGGCGTGCCCAGCCCGACACGGGGCGTGCCCAGCTCAGCACGGGGCAGTGCTCAGGATGGACAGCTCTGGCACTAAAGACAAACCTGTAGAAGCTTCTATTGCCCACCACGGGGCCGTGCCCAGCGGACACGGGGGCGTGCCGAAAGTACTGCAGGCGCATTAATTGTAATTGCGAATTACAATTAATGAAGAGAGAGAGTGTCAGACGGGCACGGGGCCGTGCCCAGCGAACACGGGGCCGTGCCCAGGCTTCTGTTCACACTTCATCCACCACCCACCATCATCACAACACCATCATCCACCACCATCATCCATTGTCCATCATAGAGTGTGTGAGTCGTCTCGGGATCCAAGATTGATCGTAAGAGTTCTTGACAATCAAGGCCATGTTTGCCTAAGTCTCTTACATCACTTGGTGAAGACAAAGTGTCTAGTATAATACTTTTTATTTCTAATCTTTTGCACTTTTTATTTGGTTTTGTATTAATGACTTTAATAACTAGTTACTTATGTTGAATGTGATCTTTCCTTATCGTTTGTCCGTGGTGTCTTGGCATTATTTTACTGTCTATATAAAATAAAGGATTTTCACCATTCATATCTCCACGGTCTATATGGAGGTATGTTGGCTACCTGGTAGGGGGTTAAGGAAACGGTTTGGTAAAGGTCTTGCCATTGTTCAGCGTTTAGAGGTCCTGCAATGGACCTGGGTCAAATTTAGTAGGACCTCCTTCAATACTTCACGGTATTGGATGGCGGGGGTCCAAACTCTTTGATCCCCTCATAAGTTAACTACTATTAATACTATAACCCGGCTATTTAGGACTGTATCCCTGCTGACTCAGACTACTTAGTCGAGGGTAACGTCACCGCCAAAAGCGGGGCCTACCACAATACTGCATTAATAACTTAATTCATTATCTTCCAATAATCCACCCTTTTAGGATTGTATCCCTGCTGACTCAAACTACTGGGGTGAGGGTAACGTCACCTTCAAAAGAGGGGCCTACTACAATAACTAAGATAATCTCTTAATTATGTGCAAAAGTGCGGAAATAATCAAAGGTTATACTAGATACGAGTCGGAACCAAGTGATTCATCTTGTCTATCTGTTTTTATTTTCAGCATTTTAGTTAGTTTTTATTTTTCTTAGTTTAAAACATTTTTCTAAACTTTTATTTTGGTTAGACGTTGAGGATAAACCGGTATTAAAAGCTCTTGTGTCCTTGGACGACCTCGGTATCTTACCAACGCTATACTACACTCAACGATGGGTGCACTTGCCCATATGTGTGTGTTAGTGTTAGTGAAATATCGTGTTTTATAAATTTAAAACTTGGCTAAAATAAGTGTTAAAAAGGGCTTAAAATATACGACACTTCACGCACATCAAGTTTTTGGCGCCGTTGCCGGGGACACAAGGATTTTAGGAAAGCTTAAAATCGACGGCCTAATCAGTTTTTCAAAACCTTTTCAAAATGGGCCCACATTTTTCTGCATTTTAGTTTAGTTTTGCATTTACAGTAGGTTGAACACGGGCCGTGCTCACTGAACACGCCCCGTGCTCAACTAGATCAGTAAATTTAATTAAAACGCCCAGATACAGATCCTGAACACGGGGCCGTGTCCACTGAACACGGGGCCGTGTCCAGCCTCTGTTTCCGTTTTTCTTTTTGTTTTCTGATCTCGAGACTCGGTTGTGGTCTGCTGAGTGATTCTTATGGATCAATACTCAGGAGGTTACAACTACACCTATGAGGAGGATGATTATAGGGGTAATTATTGCACTAATTGTCGTAACTCACGCTCGGTTCAATACAATCACTCATATCAACCATCCAATTCATACACCTACTATGAGGAGCCCAGGTACGAGCCATCAACTTCATACACATCCTATGAAGACCAAAGGTATGAACCTCCTCCCTCATACTCATATTTTGATGAACCAAGGTATGAGCCTTCATACTCATACTTTGAGGAACCAAGATATGAGCCACCACCTTCGTATGCTTATTATGAGGAACCATGGCGTGAACAACCCACCTCATATGAGTATTATGAAGAACAAAATTACGACCCTTATCCATCATATACTTATAATGAAGAACAATGGTGCGAACCATCTACTTCATATGGGTATTATGAGGAACAAAGGATCGAACAACCGGATTCAAGCTTAGAAAATACCGACTCTTTTTCTATAACCGAAGTAACCGATAGGATATTAGAACACATTAGAGTTATCGATCGATGTATAAAAGAAGCTCGCGCAAGGGAAGAGGAGTCCCGCGCAAGAGAAGAATTAAAAATGGAAGAGATAACTGAAAGTGAAAAAATGGAAGAACAAATAAGTGAAAAACCGACACATGAGTTAAACAACGAAAAAGGTGAGTCCGACAACGTTAAAATTCAAGAAGAGTCTAATTTTGAAGAAATTAATCTCTTGTCACCTTCTTTTGAAAATCATTGTTTAGTACCCACTCATGCTAAGTTTTTAAAAGAGTTAAACACTAACACTAAAATGGACGAAACGGTAAGTGTTAAGTTAACTGATGATCAAACCTCACTAATAAAAGAAGACCCATTTGAAATTAACATTACACCGGTTCCATGTTTCTTTCAAAATTCGTTTATTAGTAATGTCACAATCGATAAAGATCTTTGTGTTAACATAATGCCTAACTACATTTTTGAAAAATTAAGTATTAGTGATTTTTCTCCACTTCAAATACCCATTTTGCTATCTAATCGGAGAATAATAAAATCAATCGGTGTAGTTAAGGAAGTCTTGGTTCAAACAAATCAAATGGTAATCCCAACCGACTTTGTCATCCTTGATGACGCTCCTCTAGTGTTGGGAAGACCATTTGTAAAAACTCAAGAAGCTTTGAAAAACCGGAAGTTCAACAATCTACCTCTTCAATTAGGGGCATTTAAAAAGAGTGTCGATCTTGAGCGGTCAATGAAATATCCATTCAGCAATAATGACCCCCTAATTGAAGATGAGCCAGAACCACCCGATAAGGAGGGTCTAGCCAAGGACCCTTATAAACGTGGCGCACCACGGAGGCATTCCGCGGAACTATCCGTAGTTTAGTTTAGATTAACCTTTATGTTTTTAGTTTAGTTTTTATTTTTCAGGAATAAAACACACTCGGGATGGTGAAGGATGATAAGGGAAGCTTGAACTAACACCCCATACACAAAAACAGAGCCTCCCTACGATTTTTCTTCATTACAGCAAGTTCAGCACGGGGCCGTGCTCACCCCAACACGCCCCGTGCCCAAGGATCTGTAGAAAATGTCCAGTTCAGGTACCTGGACACGGGGTCGTGCTCACTGGACACGCCCCCGTGCCCAGCCTTCTGTTTACTTTTGGTACTGGCAGTCTGGACACTGGGCCGTGCTCAGCCAACACCACCCCGTGTTCAGCTACCCAGTACCATAAAATCTTGTTTTTAACCCACTTTTACACATTTTAATCAACCAAAAAACTTATTTTTGGGACACATTGAGGACAATGTGTAATTTAAGTGTGGGGGGATGCTAAAACCTTGAATCTTGCAAGTCCTAAATACAAGCCTTACACAAAACTCTATTGGAACCGCTAATCACCCCAAATTTTTTCAAAAATTTTCATTTTTTTTACTTGTCTAGGTTTAACTTGGGAATTTCAAAATTCTAAAAAGGTTATATTTTTACGAATTTACAACCGATAGCGTCGTGATAAAAAGAACCAACATAAGAAATTATGAAAAGGCATGACAAGCTTAGTTAAAATTTGATTATATATACTTGATCACATAAAAACCCATTCCCAAAAAAGTGAGTTTTGAGCCTTTATTGAGCATACAATTACATATCATTAGACTAAATGCTCACTTTTCGTTTCTTGTGTGAATAGCCGCTTGGTTCTTACGAATCTAGAACTTGCCATGACGATACATTCCCGGTCCTTACCAACTTAAACCTGAGTAAGTAAATGATGGAGGCATTAGGACTAACCCTTTTTATTTCTACACCACTATTTTTTCTTTTTTTTACCACCTACCCAAAATCCCCCTAGTTAGCCCCTTTGAGCCTAAACCTTTTCATTTCTTAACCCAAACCAAACACCTTTTCACCCACCTAAACCCTTTTTATTTTTAACCTTTTGTTTTAGTAACTAGCTCGGTTTCTCATATGACTTTCAAAAAAAAAAAAAAAAAAAAAAAAAAAGTGTGTTGATGATGAAGCAAAAGAAAACAAACAAACAAGTTCATCAAAAATAACTTTGTTTGAATAATAGCTTCATCAAAATAAAAGTGACACACAAAAAAAAAAAAAAAAAAAAAAAGTCTTACGAAAACCGAAGCTTGTTACGCTTTTCGCCCTTTTCTACTAACCACTAACCCAACCACCTACCTTTAACCCAAGCCTAACCCTTCACCCACAAAGTCCTCTTGATATTTACAAAGGTATATAAGTTAAAAAGGAGGAGGATTGATTGCTTGGCAAGCCTATGGTAGGAGTAAGTTTCATGCCGCTCTCGAGTGATCCACAAAAATACATTTTCGGCCGAGTGTTGAGTGATCCCCGTGAGGTATGTGAACTTGTATATAAATATAATTTTACAAAGGCATGTTATGCCCTAATAATTAATTTATCTTATGAAAAGTTTTAAATAAATCATGACGAATATGATTGTAAATACATAAAAATAAAGCCTAATAAAGAATCTTGGATTCCCGACACTCTATGACAAGCCCAAAAACCTTCTCTTCTACCAATTCCATTTGGGAGTGTAAAGCCACATTATAAAGAGTTTTGCTTGAGGACAAGCAAAGATTCAAGTGTGGGGGTATTTGATGTGTGTAAAATGCAACATATAAATTACATCAAATAAGGCATAAAACTAACCCTTTTTTAGTACTAATATTGGAAAAAGTGTGTTTTTGTCTTCCTTTTGAATTTACAGGGTCAAATGAGCTTAAACGAACAAAAGGAACAAAAATACAGCCAAAACCAACATAAATACAAAGAAAAGGAAGAAACGTGGCATGCCCGACCCCTCGACAACAACTCCCAAAGCAAAAACAAGAAGAAAGCTGAGCATGGGGCTGTGCCCAGCTGAGCATGGGGCTGTGCCCAGCCCGACACGGGGCGTGCCCAGCCCGACACGGGGCGTGCCCAGCTCAGCACGGGGCAGTGCTCAGGATGGACAGCTCTGGCACTAAAGACAAACCTGTAGAAGCTTCTATTGCCCACCACGGGGCCGTGCCCAGCGGACACGGGGGCGTGCCGAAAGTACTGCAGGCGCATTAATTGTAATTGCGAATTACAATTAATGAAGAGAGAGAGTGTCAGACGGGCACGGGGCCGTGCCCAGCGAACACGGGGCCGTGCCCAGGCTTCTGTTCAGCCTATAAATAGGAGTGCTTGGTTTCATTGCAACTCATCCCTTGGCACACCACCTCTCTCACACTTCATCCACCACCCACCACCATCACAACACCATCATCCATTGTCCATCATAGAGTGTGTGAGTCGTCTCGGGATCCAAGATTGATCGTAAGAGTTCTTGACAATCAAGGCCATGTTTGCCTAAGTCTCTTACATCACTTGGTGAAGACAAAGTGTCTAGTATAATACTTTTTATTTCTAATCTTTTGCACTTTTTATTTGGTTTTGTATTAATGACTTTAATAACTAGTTACTTATGTTGAAGGTGATCTTTCCTTATCGTTTGTCCGTGGTGTCTTGGCATTATTTTACTGTCTATATAAAATAAAGGATTTTCACCATTCATATCTCCACGGTCTATATGGAGGTATGTTGGCTACCTGGTAGGGGGTTAAGGGAACGGTTTGGTAAAGGTCTTGCCATTGTTCAGCGTTTAGAGGTCCTGCAATGGACCTGGGTCAAATTTAGTAGGACCTCCTTCAATACTTCACGGTATTGGATGGCGGGGGTCCAAACTCTTTGATCCCCTCATAAGTTAACTACTATTAATACTATAACCCGGCTATTTAGGACTGTATCCCTGCTGACTCAGACTACTTAGTCGAGGGTAACGTCACCGCCAAAAGCGGGGCCTACCACAATACTGCATTAATAACTTAATTCATTATCTTCCAATAATCCACCCCTTTAGGATTGTATCCCTGCTGACTCAAACTACTGGGGTGAGGGTAACGTCACCTTCAAAAGAGGGGCCTACTACAATAACTAAGATAATCTCTTAATTATGTGCAAAAGTGCGGAAATAATCAAAGGTTATACTAGATACGAGTCGGAACCAAGTGATTCATCTTGTCTATCTGTTTTTATTTTATTTTTATTTTCAGCATTTTAGTTAGTTTTTATTTTTCTTAGTTTAAAACATTTTTCTAAACTTTTATTTTGGTTAGACGTTGAGGATAAACCGGTATTAAAAGCTCTTGTGTCCTTGGACGACCTCGGTATCTTACCAACGCTATACTACACTCAACGATGGGTGCACTTGCCCATATGTGTGTTTAGTGTTAGTGAAATATCGTGTTTTATAAATTTAAAACTTGGCTAAAATAAGTGTTAAAAAGGGCTTAAAATATACACCTAAAATATACGACACTTCACGCACATCAAAAGACAAGTACCAACATCGTACTAAAGTGAAAAACTTTTATGTATATACCTTCTAATGTTTTGTTACATACGAGGTTATAAGTATTATTACACATGCCGTTCCATTACTCATACTAATTACATAAAACTGAGTACATCAGTTCATTCAATAACTTGTTTAACAACTCTACCTCATATGGTTGCCCTATAAAACAGACCAAAACCTTACGTATTCAATTTCTGATTCGCGAATATTTATCGAGAGGTTTACCTTCTAATAGGTCCTCATATATGTTAGGAAACACATCTAGGGGTAGGATTCGTTTACTTACTAAATCCAAAATTTCATACCCTAGCATGATCCCATCTTACATTATTCGCAAGACTTACTTGTGACCAACATTCTTTATGCCACATTCCATTCAAGTATTCCTTATTTGACATTCCACTCAATCATCCTTTATGTAACATTCCACCTTTCTAATATTTATGCATTCTAATGTTTTTATTCGAACTTCATTCAACATTTATCTTTCAGTTTTCCATACAATTCTTTCTAATTACTTAAATTTTGACATACTAAGCATTTACCTTGTTTTCATACTAGTTTCCTTACACTCATTTCTACTACAACTCCTTAAGACATCCAATATCTATCCTTTGCAATAGACAAGAAGTTAAGATTGGTTCATTCGCCTCTAAGTTCTTGTATTAACATGAAGTTTATAATTTGCTTTCCAGCATGATCAATCACTTACATTTGCTTTCTAGGTTGCTAACCATACTTATTCCTTCACCATGACATTAGTAACGATAACGCTCATCACGAGCCTACTATTCAATTACTCTATTATTAATATCATCCTTTCTATTCACTTTCCTTGTGACATAAATTTATGTCTACCAACATATGCATATATATATATATATATATATATACATACATACATGCCACAGACACTTGGTACTTCCATTCCTATTAATTGCTCATTAATTCATTCGACACCTTACTTGTATTGCACTCAATTGCACGTAATCCATGTTTCCAAACATTCACAATTTCCTTTCGCATGCAATGTCTAGTTATCTACCTTACTTTAATAAATTTAATGTTTTACTTCCGTACCAAGTTACATACTCAATTTCATTAATCAACTAATGACTTTTAGTCATTGCACCTTCCATCCCCACAATATGGACTAATTCACACGTTTGTACTTCCTTGTTATAACTAAGCTACCAGTTAGGGTCTTAACACGTCAGTCATCCCATTTCTTTTAAATCAATTACTAATATATTCAACATGTAATTGCACTTACACGTTGGGCCAACATCCTACGTTCTTGAAGTTCATACATGTCATTTAAACATTCATATTATATTCTTCTTTTTTGTAATTCATACATATATTTCAACATTCAAAGTCTATCTTTCTTTCTTGAATTTTTACACAATTGTATTCTACTTTTATTCTTGTTCATTCATACCATCCCTCTTATGATGGAACGTTCTCGATTTACTCGAGTGTCTCACATCCTCCTCTACCCTTCTGTACATCCTTCACTTACTTCCCACGCTTTCCTATGTATATTTGTGATGAGTTTCTACTTGTGAGCGTCCTTACCTTCTCATCTCGGTTCAATCCTGGCATACTTACTATCATCTTACCATTCTTGCAAAAATCTCTATCCTTGCCGTACTTAAATCCTTCATCTAGGTCCAGTCCATTTTTCATCCTGATTCTCATGAGTCAATCACTATATGCCTAACACGTAACATATTCAGTGCACCATTCCTTCTATAGATACACATAGTTACACCTTCTCATGATGCCACATTTGTCATTTGTTTTATTCTTACTTTTATTTCTCGTTTGGGTATGCCTGGGCTGTATTCGCTTACGGGTTCAAACATTTTCTTTCATACTTTTCATCCATATCTGTTGATCCGCACTCAAAGACAGATCCAAAAAGTTCATTCTTTCATTTCTTCCTTCCTTCGTATCTTTCCCCATCTCATTGCATTTGGTACTTCTCGTAACAACCTTCTATATTCAACTTCAAACATCATGTTCCAACACTACATTCTACATTTTATTTCATACGTTGTGCTTCTACGCAACATTCTATATTTTGTTTTATATAGTGTTTCCACATAAATATTTTCTTTTACAATTTACACTCTACTGACTATTACTTTCTGTCTGGTCAAGCCTCGCATCCTCCAGTCCATACTACCTCGCTTTTCAATCATACTTTCACATTCTTGACTTTCTAATTGCTTATGCTTATCATTCAAGTAATTCTACATTACGTGATTTAGTTTGGAATAGCCTTTCCCACTTACTCCGCCATCATTCTATTTATTCCCTCTTTTAGACCTCCTTCGTGTGCGCTAGCATCACTTTCGTCCGTTGATTACAAAAGCATATTGGAATCTATTTCCACATAATTACCTTCCCTCCTAGTTCGCATTCTACATATGTTTACTTCCAATTTGACAAGTGTTTCATCCTAAGAACCATGCATTACATGCAATTCTTTCATGTTTTCATGTTCATAACTTCCTAATTTCATTCATACTTATCATTCAATTACTTTCATACTTTCCTAAGTTCATTTATGACTATTTCGACATACCGATTCTTTCTAATTTTCCATCATACTTTATCGTTCAATCATGTCATCCTTAATTAATTTAGTTTGAAGGGTTTAAATAACCCTACAATGCATTTTGGGACCTTTACGGGGTCCGAGAAAAAGTCTCACGAAGTTTAAATACGCACGGAACAAAAAACTGAAATCCTCACGTTGGAGGTCGCGTCAGCGACGGCTAAGCATCGCGTCGGCGACGCAACGCAGAAACCTGCGTCGGCCAAGAAGCTGCGTCGACAACGAAATACGGCGTCGGGGCTCCCAGCTTATCCAAGCGGCTTCGGCGACGACCACCTGCCGCGTCGGCGACGCCCTCCCTATTATTCCAACGCTGCTGTTTTGCATTATTCAGCCTCCTTGACCCATTTCAAACACCCGACCGACAAAGTTTTTTCCGATTCGCTTCTTATCAAACATGAAACATATTACCAGTACCTCGGTTCCCCGACTACTAAAATTCCACTAACTAAGATAACTACGGGAAATTAAAACATTTGCGTACCTCCTTTCTTGTCCGATTTCTTGGAACGAACACACACATTTCGCGAGAGCCTCCGGTTTGAGTTCAAGCCGACCAAACGCAGCTTGAATCCCTCAAACCTTCGCTCTGATACCAACTTGAAACACCCTTATTTCACATTTGAATAAAATAATAATGACATACTAATTTTAACAAAAATTGGGCATGACCCGTTCGTACTATAAGTGATTCCCTGCTTTTACCAATCAACATTCAAACTAAATTCTACGACACGTTATAAAAGACATAAAGTTGTAACCATTACATCATAATAGAAAAAAAACATCCATTAACTAAAAGACACTATCACCCTTTAGAACTTGACGAGCGGAAGCAATTAAACGGCGCGATGTGTGTTCGTTCCTCCGGTCCAAGATTTGCTCCAAAGGACTATTTACCTACAACATTCTTAACAAGTCAACTAAATATGCAAAACAATAATCTAACATAATCATTCTTTTATTTCAACAATTATCATTCTTTTGTTTTTTTTCTATCATACATACTTTTCCATCTAACGGGTCTTTATGATCAAACCAAGTTCGCACACTTAGACTTGATCCAAGACCCGTCTAACTTTATAACATTCTCCATTAATTCGACCCATTCACACGTTTTGACTACATGACATTCCAACATACATTCTATTAGTACGACCCGTTGACATTCCAACATACATTCCATTAGTACGACCCGTTCATACGGTTCGACTACATGACATTCCGACATACATTCCATTAGTACGACCCATTCATACGGTTCGACTACATAACATTCCGACATACATTCCATTAGTACGACCCGTTCATACGGTTCGACTACATAACATTCCAACATACACTCCATTAGTACGACCCGTTCATACGGTTCGACTACATGACATTCCAACATACAATCCATATCACAAAACATCAATGCTCAATCAAACTTTAATATATATATTTTCTACTAGTTGAGTAAGTATTAAACTTACCTTTGTCTTGTCTTGTTTGTGTCCCGGTTGACTCGAGCCGCCTTCTTTCAATCCTACAATTCCAAACCAACATTCTTAAATAATCATCCTTAATTTATATCATTCTTATTCATCCATTTCATATACTACACATTCTTGCAACACTTTATGAATGCATAATAATATTCATTGCTCTTTTAGACATTTTATCAAGCACATAGCGTGCGTACAAAATTCCCAGCCATGGGTACAAGTAAATCATGCACTTTTCTTCCATTGTCATATCCAATTCATTAACATCAAATAAATTAACCATGTTCATACTACACTATCAATCATAACTATAAATTTCATCAAATAACACACATGCAACACTTCTAATATCTTTTTAATCATCTCAACCTACTAGAATAACTAAATTTCATGCTTTAAAAGGATTTTATCCAAATTTTCCACAAGACATAGAACATCACACATATAGATACAACTTCAAAACATGAATTCAGTCAATACACATCCTAACACCCACCAAAATCACGAATTCTTTCTAATCATCACATAGGTGTTCAACCAAGGCAAAAATTGAAACTTACTTGCTTGGAACTTGAATGGATGATGATGATGATGATTAAGCTAAATGCAAGTGAATTCAGGGTCTAATTCCTAGTAATTGTTGTGATTTGAGAGAAATTAGGGTGAAATTGGTTTGCTTCTCCCTTTCTCCTCCTGGTCGTCGCCCCACTTCTCCCTACCCTTTCTTTTTCTTTTTTTTTTTTATTTAGAATATCAAGTTTCATACAATAGCACTTTTACCCCTTTTAGTTTGTTTATTACTACCTTCCCACATATAGGCATCTTACTAGTTTAGTAAATTTTTATTTTAAACACTACTACTTTCTTCCTAAAGTGTTACACCCGAAAATTAATACTTTAATATAAGTAAATAAATATCGGGGTGTTACAAGTCATGACATACGAAATTTGGGGTGTTACAAGGTTGTACTCAGGAAGAGATAAATTATTAAAGAATCTTTATTACATATCTAACAAAAGATTTCTTTGAGGATCATCACTGTTCTAGTAGCTTATAATAGTTTAAAGCTACATTAGATGAACATTAAAACAATTTTCCCTAACAAATGGCTGACATATTCACGTGTTCATAAAACAACCTGAAAGTTCCAAACTGAAGGTTAAAGAACAGTTTGTATATAAGCCAATAAAATCCATGTATGGTTAATGCAAACATCATAATGTGATGAAATCTTAATGTAATTATTTTCATCAAGAATCAAAGTGGATCAATGTACCTACCTCAAAATGAGTGGGAGCAACTAAGATAAATTTGTCTATATGGATGATATTCTTTTGACAAGTATATGTTACATAAGTCAAAGCATTGTTAACACAAACTTTGATATAATAAATCTCAGAGATATCTCTTATGTAATAGATATCATAACATACCGAAATAGACCCAATGGGGCATTAGTTTCGTTCCTTAAGTTTAACCTTAAATGGGTCCTTACGCATGTAACAAACAATACTGTTCTCCTTTAGAGGATAATAGGATAAATGAGATTATTTCCTTACGCTTCATTAATTAGAAGCCTCATGTAAGTTTAAGTATATACTCGTTTAGATATTACTCACATTGCAACACACTAGATATGTCTAGATTATTGTGAAGCATCTAATAGAGTATCATAATATTTTTAAAGAAACGAGAGACTATATTTTAAAGAAGAAGTGGGAACTCAAACCAGTTTATTACTTTAACTTTGTAATGTTCAAAGATGACAAAATGTAATTTCGGGTATATCCTTATGTCAGCAGACAAAACCTATCTTATGGAGGAGTCATAATAAATTGATAATAATAACCTAAGTTATAACGACATAATATAGTCACTAAATGTTGTTGGAAATATATCAGTGGACTCATAAGTTTATTAACTCCATATAATTAATGTTTTTGAAGACTTAGTGTGATAAAGTCAGCTACCATGACTCCTTGAACAGTAACCGTTCGAGAGGTGCTGCATTAAGTTTCGATACACAATTAATTATTCGTTTATGAATGAATTGAGGAAACTAAGTCTTTGTATCGAATACATTCATGATATGCTTAAAGGATCCTATGACTGAAGGGCTATTACCCATAAGTCTTATTAAGAGAGCTCATAGACGGGTATTAATTAATGGCCGTGCGCAATTGCATATCGTACTATGAATGACTAAGTATTAGTTAATTTTCCTCATCAGTTTGATTTTGTATGTCTCTAAGAATATGTCAAGTCGACATAATGGCATATAGACAAATAAAGTTACAAATCAAACAAAGGGCTTATGCGTATTTTGATCATGACGATTAGGTTTTAAATTAAGGCTATAGTATGACTAATGGGGGTCCTGAGTCGCATAATGATTCAACGGCTGTATTTCTCTGCTATAGTACTTGTTTAAAGCTAAAATGAGTGTTAACTCCTGATCAGGCTTTTCTAATACTCATGGTAAATGATTACTCGGCTAAGTGGGAGAATGTAAGATTAAATATATTATGTTTAATATTTAATCTAGTAGCCATTATAATTATTTACATTATATAGATCAAAATATATAACAACCTATTAAATAATTAGTTGGTAATTGTTGATGTACCATATTACCCTTATTAACTAATTAGGTTTTCTCATGGGTGCTTATATAAGGAGAATTATGTAGAGGTTAAAGGGTTACTCAGTTACACACTTAGACATAACCTAATTAGCATAACATCAATCGGCCTCTTCTCCATAACCGAATCCCCTATTCGGTTCTCACCATCACCATCATCAGTTAGCACCCTAAGGAGGAACCAGATCACACTGACAACTATGTCGAACTCGATGTCATCTTCTCTGACTGGATTCTCCACTGCACTGTCTGTTGTAACATGTATGTTTTCATGTTTTCCATCATGTTTAGAACAGAACTGATCAACATAATTTTGGTTATCACCCCATAATTGACCCCGGCCAAAATGAACCCTACAATGCCGGCGAGTGGACCTTACCTCATATGAACCCACCACCACCCACGCCTGAATGGATTCCCGAAACATAACTCGCACCAGGAATCATTCCTCAAAGACAACGTGCACCCAAAAATGATGATATAAAAGAAACAAGCCAAAGCCCATGTTCTCGAAGGCATCATACACATATATTCAGTTGTGGACAATAGAAGTAGCGTTAGCTCTAGCTTGGGTGGATGTATCCGGGGACAAAAAATGGTAATGTTTATTTTCTATTGTATTTTTAATGGTTATTTTTATATTTATGTATAATCAAAGGGAAACGAACAACATCCTCATTTAATACTGAATGCAAACATAGTGTGGACAAATTAACGAGGAAGATGTCAGACCTCGTCATGTTGAATAAAAAGAGGCAAAGGAATTCGGATATGAAACTGCTTTGTGCTAACACTAATCATCTTACGAGCGCCAATCATGAACTATTTAAGAAGAAGAAACAAGATGTGTTGGAAATACAACTTGTAAAAAGTTTAGGGACTCGTTTGGTACTTTTATTAACGTTTGTGGTTTCTAATTTAATTTTTATGTATCTATACTATATAATAAAAGAAACAAACTTTGGGACACATGTCATTCATTGGAGCCATCTATTTTTTAGTTTTCTCATTTTTATCTCCTACTTAATTATAGATAATCAATATTAATTAAAAGATAATTATAAAATTAAATTTAAACAATTCGTATAGGAGATAATATAATCTTTTGAAATATTTATTAGATTTCAAAATTATTTATCTTGACATTAACAAAAGACGTACACTAAATATAAATTAATATAATGTAAAGAGTTAAATGTCATTTTAGTCCCTGTGGTTTGGGTCATTTTGTCAGTTTAGTCCAAAAGTTTTATAATACACAGAGTTTATAAAGATATAATAAGATATAACTTTTTATTGATTGGTATATAAAATTACATGTGCTCAACTCATACAATACATGAGGTTCTTAAAAATTTAACTTTTTTTCATTATTAATATATATAATAAAATTTACTCAACCCGTACAATACACAGAGTTCTTAAAGATATAACTTTTTATTATTTAATATATAAAATTACATTTATTCAACCCATGTAATAAATGAGATTTTTAAAGATATATTTTTTTTATTATTTGGTATGTAAAATTACATTTATTCAACCTGTGTAATAAACGAGTTTTCAAAAATATATTTTTTATTATTTGATATATAAAATTACATTTATTCAACCCGTGTATTACACGGGGTTCTAACCTAGTTGTTTTTTTAAAGAAAATTGATGAGTATCTGTATTCTTTTTTCAAAATTTAAATTACTTTTATTTTTTATTACAAAATAAACTATTAAATAACTAAAATTAATAACAACGATTGAGTAATAATTACAATTTACAAAAGAGTTAACCTTTCACCTCTCCATAACATATGCTGGTGGATGTGAAAGGTGAAGTATTCGACTGCCTACAGGCAAATCACTATGTGTTATAGTTGTGTTAGGGTTTTGTTTAGTTCCAAACTCGGATAAAGAAATATCGTTTATAATAATCACCGAAGGAAAAAGCGCCACAAAATTTCATTTTCGCCTTGGGCCTCTAAAAAGGTTGGAACGACATCAAGAGATTAGGAAACACCGGACGATCATGAGAATTCATTGATACAGTTGGAAGCAACTTCACTAGTCGCATTAGATAAATCAAATAGATCCATAGTAGAACTAAAAATCAATTATGGAATGGATAAGGATACAACTGAAGAACATTTACTACACACTTTGATATCGTTATATTAACAGCCCTTTAGTGAATGACTCAGTTCTCTTTGAATGGTCCGGTCTGTTGATCCAGTACGTTTCTTAAAACCCGACTGAACAATAATTGTAATTGAAAATTGAAAATTCTACTACTTTCCAACTTAATAAAATTTAAAAGTATGCTATCTTTATAAAAATGTCAAAAAGTTATTACCTCAAAATATAATATTTATATGGAAATTTTTTGTATGCACAATACTCAAGAAATTATGTAAGTTAATTTATTTGAGCGCCAATAATTGAAGATGAGTAATTTATTTACGAATATAGTCATAATATGTTCATCATACCTACATTTGCGGATCTTGCATGCACCTGTTAATAAGAACAAAATGGTTAGTCAATTAATTAATTAGTTAATTTAATTAAGAAGTGATGATGGAGGGATTGTCAATTCAAACAGTTCTACTAAATACTTTATTTGCAAATGATTAATCAGTGGCGTCTATGATAATTCACGTACCCTGTTCGAGCTTGAAAAATGTGCCTATATGCTTTAACGAATTTTATTTTTATTTTTTAAAATCATATTAGGATTGGGTTGAGCCCAATAAACCAAATGTTAAGTTGGGTAAATTATAAAACATAAAAATGTATTTGATAATGGGTCTCTATATTGCATTTGTCATTTGTATGTGTTTACAATTTTTTTAAATAACTTATATATATATATATATATATATATATATAGGGAGGGACTCATGCGAGAACCACCCTTATTGTGAGAACCTTAAGAACTAATGTGAACACAACCTAAAATAGCTAAAAAAACCTAAAAAAACCTAAAAAAACCCTAACCCCCACCCCCCCCCCCCCCCAAGCTAAAATGCTAAAAACTAAACCTAAAAAAATAAAAAAAAAAATCCAAATTTTTTTTTTGATTTTTTTAATATTTTTTAGGTTAAAATCGCTACTTTTCGAAGCAAAAAAAAAAAAAAAATTGTATTCGAAAAGTAGCGATTTTAACCTAAAATATATTAAAAAAATCAAAAAAAAAAATTTTGTGTGATTTTTAGCTATTTTTAGGCATTTTTCGTGTGTTCACATTGGTTCTCGCGGTTCTCACAATAAGAGGTGGTTCTCGCATGATCTTCTCCCTATATATATATATATATATATATAGAGAGAGAGAGAGAGAGAGAGAAAGTATAATGTACAAAAACCCTTAACCTACATTAACGTACGACAACTAGCGTAATTAGAGTCCATGCGTGATTATCAACATGGTTTCATCAAATGAACTAGCGTAATTAGGGTCCAATGCGTGATTATCTTACAAAAATGATCCCATGCGTCATTTTTGTGTCCCATGCGTGATTAGGGCCGGATCCGACGGTTCCCTGCTTCGCATATGTGATGTACGATAACACTTAATGTACGTTAACCCCTCCCTATATATATATATAGGGAGGGGCTCATGCGAGAACCACCCTTATTGTGAGAACCGCGAGAACCAATGTGAACACAACCTAAAATAGCTAAAAAAACCTAACCCCCACCCCCCAAAAAACCTAAACCCCCCACCCCCCCCCCCCCCCCCCCAAAAAAAACCTAACCCCCCCCCCCCCAAGCTAAAATGCTAAAAACTAAACCCCAAAAAAACCTAAAAAAATCTAAAAAAATCCAAATTTTTTTTTTTGATTTTTTTAATATTTTTAGGTTAAAATAGCTACTTTTCGAAGCCAAAAAAAAAAAAAATTAAAAATTAAAATTTTTTTTTTGGGTTAGAAAAGTAGCGATTTTAACCTAAAAAAATATTAAAAAAATCAAAAAAAAAATTTTGTGTGATTTTTAGCTATTTTTAGGCATTTTTGGTGTGTTCACATTGGTTCTCGAGGTTCTCACAATAAGAGGTGGTTCTCGCATGATCTTCTCCCTATATATATATATATATATAGGGTAGGGATATGGTAAAAAGTGTCTAAAATGTGAGAAGGGTGAGAAGTGTTTTAAACCATTGGATATTTGATCTAATGGTTGAGATCAATAGGGTATAAAATGTAAATTGTGTTTTAATTAGAACGCCGACATCGCAGCTCTTAAAGATTCCGGGGAACACTCTTAAAAATTTAACTTAACATGTTAAAAAATATTTTTTAAACATCTTTTTCGGCGTTTCTTCTTATATATACTTGTAGAAGCATTTTTAATAAAAAAAATCAAAAACTAAAAATATTTAAAAAAAAACAATTAAAAAGGCTAAAAATTGTTTGTTTTAGAAAAAATATTTTTTTACTCGACTAGATTCTCCTCCTTTTTATAAAGAAAAGCGCTGAAAAATTAAAAAAAAAATATTTTTAACATGTTAAGTTAATTCTATAAGATAAAACTGTTTTTTAAACATTTTTTATATTTTTAGTTTTTGATTTTTTTTATCAAAAATGTTTCTACTTGTATTTATAAGAAAAAGCGCCGAAAAAAAATTAGAAAAATATTTTTTTTAACATGTTAAGTATTGTTTTGGTCAAAAATTACCTAAGCAATTAAGTGATCAAATTAGTAAACTGAGGTAGTGTGCTAGAATTATGTGTAAAAAATATGTTAACTAAGTTAGATATGAAAACAGTTTCAGGATACAGCCCGGGATATAGAGCTGTATCAATGAGCAAAAAAGTAAAGGTTGACGCGTGATGTACGAGGAAAGCCCTTGATCAATCTAGATCGCCGGCATAAAACCTCGGGAGCTGACAATCGCAGCTGCCTTGTTCTTCTTATTGCTTCAAATATCAGGATACAGTGCAGGATGTGGTGCGGATCAACTATGTGTTACAATGTAATTTGAATGCAAGTGTTTGAGTGTGGTGTTTGCGGTGAGCTAGAGAGTATAAAGTGTTCGAGAGTGTAAGTGTGAAATTGTGTGTCTTAAACTGATCTGCCCCCATCTATTTATAGTAAAGATAATGTAACAAACTATCCTAAACTTCCGGGATCCAGCGAATATTCCCACTCGAACGTTGAAGACCAAGTCTTTCGGGTTTAACGGCTTCCTTATAACAAATACGCCCGAGTCTTGAGGAGAAGAAGTCCTGATGACCGTTAGTAACTTACAGCCATTAACCTGCACGTGTTTAATTCACTCAACCTTAGGATATCGCCCAGGATGTTAGCAATATCCCCGTCCAGTATCCTGGTCACAAATAAACAATTAAAAGCGGGATATTAGTCAGGATATGTATACTCAGAAAATGACCCATAACAATTGTCCCCAAATATATCGGTTGGTATACCAATCCAACGGATATATTTCAAAACCTTATCTCGTCGATCGAGGCAATTAAAATGAAACGATGGTTGAAATGACATTGTGCCATTTCCAATGCAATATTTACTCTTTACCCCCTATATTCAGCCTATATTTAGCCAAATCATTTCTGCTTATTATCATCATTCTTCAAGCGCAGTTCAGGTAATCACTTTTATCTCCATTCTCTATCCTTCTTTCTTGAGTTTCTTCTAGTTTACCCAACACCCTTCATGGCATCACGAACAAGATCTCAATCGGACAAACCGGCCTCAACCCTCGTAAGTCAAAATTTCATCCGTGATCCAGTAAAGGAAATCTGCTGCTTCAACAACGCCGACATCGCAGCTCTTAAAGATTCCGGGGAACACTCTTAAAAATTTAACTTAACATGTTAAAAAATATTTTTTAAACATCTTTTTCGGCGTTTCTTCTTATATATACTTGTAGAAGCATTTTTAATAAAAAAAATCAAAAACTAAAAATATTTAAAAAAAACAATTAAAAAAGGCTAAAAATTGTTTGTTTTAGAAAAAATATTTTTTTAATCGACTAGATTCTCCTCCTTTTTATAAAGAAAAGCGCTGAAAAATTAAAAAAAAATTATTTTTAACATGTTAAGTTAATTCTATAAGATAAAACTGTTTTTTAAACATTTTTTATATTTTTAGTTTTTGATTTTTTTTATTAAAAATGTTTCTATTTGTATTTATAAGAAAAAGCGCCGAAAAAAAATTAGAAAAATATTTTTTTTTAACATGTTAAGTATTGTTTTGGTCAAAAATTACCTAAGCAATTAAGTGATCAAATTAGTAAAGTGAGGTAGTGTGCTAGAATTATGTGTAAAAAATATGTTAACTAAGTTAGATATGAAAACAGTTTCAGGATACAGCCCGGGATATAGAGCTGTATCAATGATCAAACAATGAGCAAAAAAGTAAAGGTTGACGCGTGATGTACGAGGAAAGCCCTTGATCAATCTAGATCGCCGGCATAAAACCTCGGGAGCTGACAATCGCAGCTGCCTTGTTCTTCTTATTGCTTCAAATATCAGGATACAGTGCAGGATGTGGTGCGGATCAACTATGTGTTACAATGTAATTTGAATGCAAGTGTTTGAGTGTGGTGTTTGCGGTGAGCTAGAGAGTATAAAGTGTTCGAGAGTGTAAGTGTGAAATTGCGTGTCTTAAACTGATCTGCCCCCATCTATTTATAGTAAAGATAATGTAACAAACTATCCTAAACTTCCGGGATCTAGCGAATATTCCCACTCGAACGTTGAGGACCAAGTCTTTCGGGTTTAACGGCTTCCTTATAACAAATACGCCCGAGTCTTGAGGAGAAGAAGTCCTGATGACCGTTAGTAACTTACAGCCATTAACCTGCACGTGTTTAATTCACTCAACCTTAGGATATCGCCCAGGATGTTAGCAATATCCCCGTCCAGTATCCTGGTCACAAATAAACAATTAAAAGCGGGATATTAGTCAGGATATGTATACTCAGAAAATGACCCATAACAATTGTCCCCAAATATATCGGTTGGTATACCAATCCAACGGATATATTTCAAAACCTTATCTCGTCGATCGAGGCAATTAAAATGAAACGATGGTTGAAATGACATTGTGCCATTTCCAATGCAATATTTACTCTTTACCCCCTATATTCAGCCTATATTTAGCCAAATCATTTCTGCTTATTATCATCATTCTTCAAGCGCAGTTCAGGTAATCACTTTTCTCTCCATTCTCTATCCTTCTTTCTTAAGTTTCTTCTAGTTTACCCAATACCCTTCATGGCATCACGAACAAGATCTCAATCGGACAAACCGGCCTCAACCCTCGTAAGTCAAAATTTCATCCGTGATCCAGTAAAGGAAATCTGCTGCTTCAACAACGCCGACATCGCAGCTCTTAAAGATTCCGGCGCCTTCCCCACCGGAACAGTCTTTCGCCCTTTCGATCGGGAAGCCCGATCAGACGCGTCATCTGATGAGTGGGTTTGTTTCTTCGCCTACCCTTTCTCTCTTGGACTCCGGTACCCATTTCCACCCTTCATCTCTTGCTTTTTTGAACTCACCGGCCTTAGCTATGCCCAGATTATGCCAATGGTCTGGCGAGTTTTGATAGTGCTGGATCAAATCAAGTCTCGTCATTTTCCTGACCTGTTTATTGAAGACCTCCCTATAGCATACCGGTTGAGATCCCACGGCGATCACCGTTTTCTTCTGTTTTCTACCTCCAAGAACCCTTTGGTTCTTAAGGCCACCAAGAACGAGGATCGATGGCGACGAAAATTCTTTTTTGTAAAAAGAGACTCTATTGATAAGGGTTTCGATCTGCCTGTTAAATGGTTAACCAAGGGTAGGATTTAGGGTTTTAGGAATATCCCCAATTATATCCTCAAACGATATCCCATACTTATATCCTGATGTTTTTATGCAGCGAACTTCAGAGATTTAGTGCCTCCCAGTGCAGAATCCGAATCCAAGATCAAGGAAATCTACCGACTTCCTGCCAGTGAAAGAACTTTCTCCCTGTTTCTTACATATTCAAGCCAGAAATCCAGCTCAGAAATGTCTGGTAAGCACATTCTCAGCATATATTTTAAATCAATTATTTTTCAAAAGTATGATGAATTTAAGAATATCTTCCCTTGTGCAGTACCAGTTGTCAACCTTGAAGGTTTCCAGCTCGACGAGTTGGATTGCTACTCCAGCCTTGCACCCATCAAACAAGAATCAAAGCCAAAGTCATCAAAGCCTACCTCTTCAAGGACTGTTTCTGCTTCCAAAGCCCCCCCGGCATCCAGGACCCGGGCATCTAGCTCTCGGAAGAGAAAGGAGACGGACTCTCCAGCTGTTTCTGAGACATTCTCTCTCGAGAATCATGGGTTTAACGAAGCCACCTCATTCCTCAAACAGGTAAAATTTTCCTCTCGATATCCTGCACAAGTATGTTAGTCCTTATCCTGTTTATTTTTACATCGATACCTGTGTCGTTTTCGATAGGGCTTGGATCGTCTTATGCACTTGTATGAAGACGCTTGCGGGCTTAACAAGATGTTGGAGATCAAGCTGGAGAAAGCTGAAGCCACCATAGCTGATCAAGGAACCATTGCGGCTGCCAAATCCCAGCATTACGAAGACAAATACAAGGCAATGATCCAGGAACACCAAGCTACCCTCCATAAAGCCAACGAGGATGCCCAAGCCAAACTAGATGCCGCCCTTCTCCAGTACCAGCAGAATATGAGTTCATATCGGGATAGCCTCAAAGCATCCGTGGTCGTCTCCCTTCTCCAAGCTAGGATAAGGATGGCTTACGAGGCCAGGAATTTGGGTTTCGAATGCCCCTCCTGGGACATAAAGACTTGGGAAGCGAGACTAAAGGATCTCGGAGGTCATCCCGTTGCTCATCCTGCAAAGCATGCTGGTGAAGAGCCTTCTAAAGCGGCAGAGGAAGTGGCCAATGCTGATGATGGTGATGCCGAGAAGAATCCTGAGACCGATGCTGGTGCAGATGCTGGGAAGGAGGCTGTTGATCAAGAGGGTGCCGCTTCTTGAGCGGCGAAGTGGGCGATGATGGATGTACGTGCCAAGGCCGGAGCCCACTTTTAAATTTCGTGGTTGTGGTTGTGTAAACAATTTACTTTTCCTGTCTTCGAACAATTTTATATTTCCTGCATTAGAACAATAGGATGACCAAAGGTGGATGGGTCCTAGGTTTTAGGATGAAGCCCTTGGTTATCGATTAGTGTAACATGTTTTGAATGTGGTAACGGTTGTAGGTGGACAGGTCCTGTTTTGAGATAGATCCTCCAACCGTTACACAAGTATGGTAGAAACTAATTGTGCTTTTGGCGGATGGGCCTTGGTTTAAGGTGAAACCAAAAGCACATCTTTTGACTTGTTAATAATATAACTATCTTTTGACCTATTTGTTATTGCCTTGCATTACTTAGTGTAACTCTTAGCTTTGTAAAAATTTGGTATTGTTATCTTATGAAAATATCCTGATCAATATGCTTAGCAATACATTATAAAAACTGTTATTAGATAATTCCTTCAACTTTGTAGAAAGCTTTTTAAAGAGTGAAAAACAATTTACTTTCCAAAACCCTTTTTGATAATACCTGGGTGATCAAAGTTTCAAACTAGTATTAGCTTCAAATATTTTGAAAAGTATTTTGAAAATATATTTTGAGAATATATCCCGAGAATTGATCCTAATCAGGATGTTTAACCTTTTACCCAACCTAGTATTACCAAAAACTCACACGACGTTTACAAAGGAAAGATCATACCAGGAATAGGATATAAGCCTATTATCAAACTTCAATCCCTTTGAAACTATTCCAATAAAGATGTCCTCGGTGTGAGATACTTAGTGCATTAGTTCCGAGCCTCATCCTTTGAGCTTTACACCATTGCTTTGGTGGGAATGTCCCCTGTGTACAATGTCTCCAAATACTTAGAAATCTTCTGGATATCAGTTCCCATCGTATAGACAATTTTTCATGTTACAGGGGTAAAACCCAAGAATGTTCTGGAGATAAATTCCTTGTATCCTGGGGAAAATCCCAAATTTTCATGTGCTACAGGCGGGAGTGTATAAACTCCAAGACTTAGAAAGGTGAAAACCTTTAAACCTTAGAGAGTATGAAAATACCCTTTCATGAGAGAGGGTGATCAATCCTCATATACCTTTAGGATTCAGGATATAGCCAACAGTAACGAAATTGTCAGCCACTTTTACATGGACTGGTCCCGCCACCTTGAACTATCCCTGAATAACTTGCGCTCCAGGCGGGGTGTTTAAACCCAATTCGGAAGAAAGGTGAATACCTTTAAACCTGTGAAGGGATCAGGATCCCTTGTACGTGAGAGAGGGGGCCAATCCTCTAATCTTCTGAAGTATCTTGAGTGAGCATCCTGGAGCTATATCCTGGAGCATATACTGCAAAACATCCTCAAACTAAGGTGGGTGTTAGCTTGGCTAACACCCCTCCGATGCTTAAGTTAGTATTGTGTTACAAAGAACAAATTAAACCAAACATATTTAAAAAAGATAGAATTCATACCATTCTGAGTTAGAAATTAAATTCTAAACTCACTTGAAATAAAGCTTAAGATGTATAGCATTCCAAGATCTCGGTAGCATATCCCCTTCCATGTTCTTGAGTCTATATGCTCCTTTCCCTGCTTCTGATTCAACTTCATATGGTCCTTCCCATTTTGGAGCTAGCTTGCCATCGGCAGGATTAGTAGTATTCTGAAAAGCCTTTCTTAACACCCAATCTCCAACCTTAAATCTTCTAGTCCTAATATTCTTGTTATATGCTCTGGATATTCTTTGTTGATATGCTGCCATCCTTAGCCTTGCTGCATCCCTTTTTTCATCTATAGTGTCCAAATCCTGACTCAAGGCTTCAAGATTCTGTTCAGGATCCCGTAGGGTAGATGTTGCAATAGGTATTGTCATTTCCGTTGGAATTATTGCTTCTGCTCCAAATACCAAGGAAAATGGGGTTTGGCCTGTTGCGTTCTTGACCGTTGTCCTATCAGCCCACAAAACAAAGGGTAATTCTTCTGCCCATCTTCCTTTTTTGGTTCCAAGCCTCTTCTTCAAGTTATTGACAATTATCTTGTTTGAGGATTCTGCTTGTCCATTCACTTGAGGATGTACTGGAGTAGATGTTATCATTTTGATTCCCCAGCTCTTGCAAAAGTGAGTAGTTCTTTTGCTTATAAACTGAGAACCATTGTCACAAATTATCTCAGCCGGTACTCCGAATCTGGTCAGGATATTTTTCTTTATGAAGGATACTACTTCTTGGTCTCTAACTTGAACAAATGCTTCTGCTTCAACCCACTTGGAGAAATAATCTGTCATTGCCAACATGAAAACCTTTCCTCCTGGAGCTTTTGGAAGCTTTCCCACTATATCCATACCCCACTTCATAAACGGCCAAGGGGAAACAATAGGATACAGCGGTTCAGCAGGCTGATGTAATATGTTACTATGTCTTTGACATGCGTCGCATCTTCGAGCATATTCTGCGGCATCTTTTCTCATTGTTGGCCAATAATATCCTGTACTTAATACTTTTGAGAATAATGACCTGCCCCCAGTATGGTTACCACAATCCCCTTCATGTATATCCTGAAGTACTTCTTTGGCTTCAGGATCCTCCAAGCACCTCAAATACGGTCCTGCAAGAGATTTTTTGTATAAAACATTATTTATAATAGTGAATCGTGATACCTTCATCCTAAATGCCTTAGGATTTTCACTTTCGGGGATGTGTCCTTCCTTGAGATATCTCATTATTGGAGCCGTCCAAGATCTAGGATCCTCTTCAGGATACTCTGCTCCAGGATCCTGAATACCCGCTACTTCTTTATCCCGAGGATTCATTGCAGGATACAAGACATGTATTATTGGTATTTGGGTTCCTTCTGGTATCCTGATCGATGATCCCAGATTTGCTAAGGCATCCGCTTCAACATTATCCTCCCTTGGTACCTGTTCAAGTGTAAAAACATCGAAATATCCTGCTAATTTTTTGAGAATATCGAGATATTCGATTAATCTCTCACCCTTAACTGCATAGGATCCATTAAAATGGTTAGTAATTAACAACGAGTCAACATATACTTGCAAATTCTTGATACTCATATTCTTAGCCAATTCTAATCCTGCAATTAAAGCTTCATATTCTGCCTCATTATTAGTAGCAGGAAATTCACACCTAATAGCCTGGGGTAATATGTCCCCCTGTGGCGATTTTAGTAGTATACCTAAACCTACACCTCTTATATTGGATGCACCATCAGTATACAACGTCCAGGATCCTGAATATTCTACCAACTGCTGAACTTCTAGGCCTGCCTCGTCCTGAATGTCACTACTGAAATCAGCCACAAAGTCAGCTAAAGCCTGAGACTTTATGGCATTTCTAGGTTCATATACTAAATCATAAGCACTTAACTTTACTGACCACTTGGCCATCCTGCCTGACATCTCTGGTTTCCTAAGCACATTTTTGACAGGATAATTCGTTTTAACATGGATCCTATGTGTTTCAAAATAATGTCTAAGCTTTGTCGATGCTATGACTAGAGCTAATATCAATTTTTCTAAATGAGAATACCTAGTTTCAGCATCTAACAAACTTTTACTAACATAATAAACATGATATTGCTGACCTTCATGGTCTTTTATAAGAACAACACTTACAGCATTCCCTGATACAGCAAGGTATAGGGATAGTGGTTCACCGTTTTCAGGCTTCATCAATAGAGGTGCAGTTGAGAGATATTGCTTCAAATCCTGCAAGGCTGCTTCATGCTTTGCTCCCCATTCAAATTTCTTATTCTTCTTGAGGATATCATAGAATTCCTTGCATTTTTCCGAGGATCTAGAAATAAATATGTTCAAAGCTGCTACTCGGCCTGTTAACCGTTGTACGTCCTTCATATTCGAGGGTGATTTTATATCCAGGATAGCTTTAATCTGCTCCGGGCTTGCCTCTATCCCTCTTTTCGTCACCATATACCCAAGAAACTTTCCTGCCCCCACTCCGAAATGGCACTTAGCAGGATTCAGCTTCATGTTATACTGATCCAGGATATCAAATGCTCCCTTGATATCCTGGAGGTGATCCTCAGCCTTTTTAGATTTCACCACCATATCATCGATATATACCTCCATGGTGTCCCCCAGCTTATCTTTGAACATCATGTTTACTAATCTCTGGTATGTTGCACCTGCATTTTTCAAACCGAAAGGCATAGCAGTATAGCAATATATACCTGTTGGTGTCATGAAAGCAGTATCCTCCTGGTCCGAAGGCTCCATTTGAATCTGCTGAAATCCTGAGGATGCGTCCATGAACGTTAACATTTCATGTCCAACAGTATCATCCACCATTGCATCGATATGAGGGAGAGGAAATGGGTCTTTAGGACAAGCCTTGTTCAAGTCCGTGTAGTCTACACAGACTCTCCATTTCCCGTTTTTCATCTGTACCACAACTACGTTTGCTAGCCATCTTGGAAACTTGACTTCTCTGATCATCCTGGACTTCAACAATCTTTCAACTTCCTCTTGGATAATCTTATTCCGCTCAGGAGCAAATTTTCTTCTTTTTTGCTGAACAGGCTTGAATGATTTGTCAATTCCAAGCTTGTGAGTGATAATGTCTTTGGATATGCCTGTCATATCCTCATGCTTCCATGCAAATGTTGACATCCTGCATTTCAAAAAGTTAGTTAACTGCTCTTCAATATCCTGAGGGATATTGGCTCCTACGAGCACCGAGATATCAGGATTATCCTGATCCAGGATAATTTTCTTCACATCCTGCTCCGAATCCTCCACGATATCCTGGGCCCGCATCTTTAATTGCTATGCTGCACTAGGCTTAGTTGAGGATTTCATTGAGGATGAGTAGCATTCTTTCGCTTCCTGCTGATCGCTTTCAACCTTGACAACTCCCCAAGGGGTAGGGATCTTGATGCATTGGTGATATGTTGATGGCACAGCCTTCATATCATGAATCCGTGGTCTTCCCAGTATAATGTTATAGCAGGATAAGGAGTCCATCACGCAGAAGCGTTGTATCGAGTTGACCCCTTCAACATATACCGGTAACTTTATCTCCCCTACGGTATTCCTAGCTTCTCCATTGAAACCAACGAGCACAGTGGACTTCGAAGTAATGTCCATCGGATATACATTCATCCTCTTCAATGTTTCCAGCTGAATTATATTGACAGAACTACCGTTGTCTACCAGTATCCTGCGTACAAAATGGTTAGCCACATATAATGTTATTACCAAAGCATCATGGTGAGGATCCTGAACAGTATCCCTGTCATCACTATCGAAAGTGACCACTTTATCAGTTGTGAGGGTAGTCATCCTGACTGGTTTGTCTCCCCTCTCACTCTTAGCTTCCTTTGCATGTCTCTTGGCCGCCGAATACGAAGTCCCACAAATGTCGGATCCTCCTGAAATAAAGTTAATTATCTTGGCATCTGCTGGGGGTGATGTTGCTCGTTCAGGATCCTTCTCGGGATCCTGCCCTTTATTCTTCTTTTTTCCCAGCAAGTCCTTCAGATACCCCTTGCTTAACAGGTAACTTATTTCTTTCCTTAAAGCAATGCAATCCTCGGTCATATGTCCGAAGTCTTCGTGGAAGGCACACCATTTGGATTTATCCTTCCAATCAGCTTTCTGCTGGTTCTTTCAAGGCCACCTAGCTTTGTCCCCTAAACCCTGCATAGCATACATTAATTCAGGTATATTAATAGAAAAGCAGTATTCAGATAAATCAGGATATTCTTCAGGATCCTCGTCTTCAACAGCGTTCACTTTCTTGTTATCATTTCTGCCATATGGCCTGGAGCGATATGGCTTATAGGAGGTCTCTGATTTCCTGTTAGTTGATTCATAGGTTGAGGTAGAATTCATCCACTCCTGCATCTTCTTGTCATCTTCCAGACGGATATATCTCAAAGCCCTGTTACGAGCTTCGTCGAGATTCCTGCAGGGATTCATTACAAGATCCTGATAAAACTGAGAATCCTTTTGCAATCCCATCTTAAAAGCTTGCACAGCTGTTGCAACATCAAGATGTGGGATATCCAAGGATTCTCGACTAAATTTGTTCACATAATCCCTCAAGGATTCCTGAGGCCCTTGAGTTATCCTGTAAAGATCACTGGTTAGTTTCTCAAAACTCCGACTACAAGAAAATTGACTGTTAAATAAATTAACCAAATGAGCAAACGAAGTAATTGAGTGAGGAGGAACGTTTAACAGCCATTTTAAGGCTGATCCTGTCAGAGTAGAACCAAATCCCTTGCATAAGCATGCTTCCTTGAGCTCCGGAGGGATAGGGTTAATCTCCATTCTTTCCCTATACTGGGCAATATGCTCTTCAGGATCCGTAGTCCCATCATACAGCTTCATGTTGGGAATTTGAAATCTTTTTGGGATTTTAGCATCACAGATAGGATATGCAAAGCGGGATATCCAGTGGCTGTCTTGGGATACTTCCGGAATTGGCTGGATCACTCCAGGTACACTGGATATCATGTCCTTCAATTTCTGGAGCTCCCTGGTAAATGTTTGACGTCATACCTGCATCCTGCAAAGAGCCATTGTTGTTAGTAGCAAGAATATTATTGTTTGACACATTACCGTTCTGAGGATTTTGGCCATATCCTGAAGCATATCCTGAACTCCTCACAGTCGACATCCTGACCGAAGAGGGTATCTCAGGGGTATGATTCTGAGAATGGCTTGGGACGATATTCCCCCAATTATCCTCAGTATAAACTGCAGAACTGAAGTTCAAAGCCCTGGGCTGTATAGGAGTGACAGTTTCTTCAGCGGGTCTACTCGAGCCAGCTTTTAAGAGTTGTATCTCTCTTAACAGCATTTGGTTAGTCTCCTGTTGCTGCCTCATTTGTTCCTGCACACTTCCAAATAAAGTCAAAATTTCATCATTAGAGGCTAAAACGGGAGCAGATTCCTGGACACTCCGAGTAGGGATAACATCTTGAGATTGTGAAGAAAATGGCATCCTTGGAGGAGGTGGTGGAAACACCGAACTGGTAGTAGCAGAGGTTGCAGCAGACATAGTGGAAGAGCTCATGTTTGATCTTGAGGCCATTGTAAACAATGTGGCAAAAAGTTTTGAAAATAGAAAACCGATTAACGATTTTACAAAGATTTTTAGTAAAAGTAGCACCACTTGCCCCACGGTGGGCGCCATATTGTTTTGGTCAAAAATTACTTAAGCAATTAAGTGATCAAATTAGTAAAGTGAGGTAGTGTGCTAGAATTATGTGTAAAAAATATGTTAACTAAGTTAGATATGAAAACAGTTTCAGGATACAGCCCGGGATATAGAGCTGTATCAATGATCAAACAATGAGCAAAAAAGTAAAGGTTGACGCGTGATGTACGAGGAAAGCCCTTGATCAATCTAGATCGCCGGCATAAAACCTCGGTAGCTGACAATCGCAGCTGCCTTGTTCTTCTTATTGCTTCAAATATCAGGATACAGTGCAGGATGTGGTGCGGATCAACTATGTGTTACAATGTAATTTGAATGCAAGTGTTTGAGTGTGGTGTTTGCGGTGAGCTAGAGAGTATAAAGTGTTCGAGAGTGTAAGTGTGAAATTGCGTGTCTTAAACTGATCCGCCCCCATCTATTTATAGTAAAGATAATGTAACAAACTATCCTAAACTTCTGGGATCCAGCGAATATTCCCACTCGAACGTTGAGGACCAAGTCTTTCGGGTTCAACGGCTTCCTTATAACAAATACGCCCGAGTCTTGAGGAGAAGAAGTCCTGATGACCGTTAGTAACTTACAGCCATTAACCTGCACGTGTTTAATTCACTCAACCTTAGGATATCGCCCAGGATGTTAGCAATATCCCCGTCCAGTATCCTGGTCACAAATAAACAATTAAAAACGGGATATTAGTCAGGATATGTATACTCAGAAAATGACCCATAACAAGTATAATTTTTAAAAGTGTTCCCCCGTTCTCCACTTTTTTAGTGTTCCCCAATGAACCATCCCCTATATATATATATATATATATATGGATTTTTTTTAAATCATGTGCCCCTCGAAATCACGGGCCTTGTGCGGAAGTCCTCCCCGCACACCATAAGAGCCGCCCCTGTGATTAATTAATGTTAAATATAAGAAAAACATGGCAAATATAATTTAATTAATATTAAATATAAGAAAAACATGGCAGATATAATTTTAGCTGATAGCTCAATTGGTAATTGTTTTTATTCTAGGATTGCGCTACGCCTTTGTTATATGTTGTTTTATGACGCGAAAAGTTAAACTAAATACTTGATCTGATTGGTATTTTTAAAATTTCAAGTTAAACTTCGATTTAATTCAAACGTATTATCCAACAAACCAGGGTGGAACCAAGGGATCGTTAAGAGGGTCTGCTGGCCCTCTCCACTCGGACAATTGGAATTTCTTGAATGTTTGTATATACAAAATTATATACTAATACAATTAGTAACTTGGGTTGCACCCCTTGCTTAAACATCATGTCGTTATATAGACCAAAAATTAATTTACTTTTTATCGTTTAAAACATCTTCGCGTATCTTCGGCAGATAAAGCACCATTTCAAAAAATTAAAAAAATAAAAAGAAGTGACGGTTGAAAAAGTAACCATTAATTGATTGACATTCTCATCTATTACTTTTATCCCTATCTCACCATTTCACCATGTTTAACCCACAACACCTATCCCACCCAAGAAACTCTGTTCAATGGGTTCACAATGCTAAAACATTTCACAATTCCAGTTTAGACTTAGACGATGTTGGGTGTTTTAATCTCCATGTACAATTTATATTGGGTAATTGAATCGCCATGTTTGTCATTTTTTTCCTTCTTAAATTGTGTTCGGTTACAATTCCGATTTGATTCAAGCATATGCCTTTTTTCAACGATAATCAACCATAATTGATTTGAAAACCCGCAACATATTTGGAACAAGAAATTCACAACAATTATCAATAAGAATTGGTTTGTTCATGAACAAAAATAGAAAGCATCAGATTCAGAATAGCCGATCAAGAAGACAGAGAACAAAGAAAGTTTTGTGGAGAAAAAAATTTAAACGAAAGAAATCTATTTCATGAATAAAATGCATCAGAAGAGGAATACTAGAATCAAACTCTCGAAATCATATCTTGCTGGACTGTTGGAGAGTCGGTGACGAAGACGGTTGCGTACTTGGGTTGCCGGTTGCGTTTCTTCTCTTCTCTTTTTTTTTTTTTTTTTTTTGAATGGCTAAACTTGCACACCATGGGGATTGAACCCATGACCTCCTACTATACTACACCTTATCTAACTCACCAACACCATTGGGCTATTAATATATCTTTTAATGTATTTGATATACTTTATTTTTATTATTATATGTTACAAAATTCAAAACTCTACCATGAATACGGATATTGACACATTTTAATCTAGATATTGAATTAGGTTAATCAGGTTATTCGGTTTCTGCACCGGACCCCATATGTATTGACAAGCATGTGAAACTGTATACAAGATCATTTTGAATTATCCCAAGTTATTTATAATCATGTGCCAAGTGCACTTTAAATGATTTTGAAAATATTTTCAAAACGAGTCGGTTGTGTGTATTTACTAGTGTAAACTGACGTATTTTCAAAAGACTAAGCTGTAACACCCTTCTAATTACTACTCGAATTTTACAATATTTCATAACATTTATATAAAAGATGACGCATTTAAAAACATAAGTTCCAAAAGTAAAGTTTCAAGGTAACAAACATTAGTCAACTACCGACTAATTCAAACATTCATAAGTTGTTTAGCAAATTGATTACAATCATAGACATTGTCTAAACCAAGTTAATTTACGCGGAAGCTTCAAAAATCCGTGTTCGGTTCTTCAAAAAGTTGCTTGACCACCATCCGTATTCCTTGAATACCTAAAACTGAAATGTTTACATTAAACATTAATGTTAGAGTTCTTAGAAACATTACATAATCGAATCTATACTTAAACCGGATTCAGTTTAACAAAGATATGCAAAATTTCACATGAAGGTCAAGGCTCTACCGTAACACGGTAGCTCCTGGGTAACTTTGGTTCCACCGTAAATCAGGAGGAATCCACCGTAACATTCTGGTCTCCACCGTAAATTACGGTATATACCGTAATTTACGGTAGACGCTGGAATGTTATGTTTTGTTTTGATTTGTTTGTTTACTCGAACCAAGTTCTCGGATTTCATTCCTACAAACCAACTTGTTTATAACAAAACATAATTTGGACCCTTTAACTGTAGCCATCAGACAAAAGAACCTTATGATGACCCTTCGATAAAAAAAATTCTAGTTCCGCCATTGCACATGAATGCCAATTCCTTACTTCAAAGCCATGTAAGCCTCAAGGTCGAAACCTACGGACTAGGGACGAGTCAGTGAAGAAACACTTTGTCGACTTATGCAACAATGTGTCAATCCTTCAAAAACATCAACTTTGTTGGAAATTTTGTGAAAATAACAATTTTCATAAATATAGGAAATACATTTTTCCTAATTTTGGACTAGAAATAAATATAAGAAACTGAGGGGGTTTTATATATTTATTTGTGGGTTTGTGTTCTATGTTGGAAGAGCTTCGCAATGAACTAAGCGCGTCCAAAACGGAGCCAAGATGAATGAGATATCGATGCTTAAAGGTTGGTGTTTGAAACATTAAATGCTGAAATGATGGGAAAGTGACACCTCGTTCAACAAAGAAGGAGAAATGAAACTTAAAGTGATATTTAAGTGTGAATTGAAACACACACTAGTGTACTTGCGTGCGTGTGGCGTGGGCGAAGGGCCCAATGTGACGCTTTGATGCCACACTTTAAACTTCGCAAGCTGCCTTTGTTATTTTGACCGCGCTCGCGTGGTGAAGCATAGGGGCTGCAAGGACCAGGTGGCAGGTCAACCTTGGCGAATAACATGGCAGGCGGACGCACGGGTACATGGCGCATGACCAGGTTGGTCTGCGCGCGTTGGCACATGGACCTTGATGTGACGCGCGCGGCTCAATGAGTCAATATGGCGCGACCGTGTGGCTTGATCGTATAGGTTCACTGGTGATGTGGCGCGCGCGTGAAAGTGAGCCAAAATGGCACACGTGCACCAGAGTGTTTGTCCTGCGAGTGCGACAGAAGCTTCCTAGACTTTAATGACAGAGCAGTTTCACTTCAGCATTTGTAACAGCCGAGTCAATGGTTTTGACTAAAAATTAAATGACGAAATAAAATGCATTGATGACGTTTAATGCAATTTAATTCTATCATTTAATTCAATTTTTGTTGTTTTCACATCCCTGCAAAAATACACCAGCAACATCAACAACTTATGCAAAATTCTCTATGCACATTTCTGGTCATTTTCTTACTCTTCTCAAGGTACTCTTCGGCTCCTCGAGCCAACCCCGACAGTATTACTGCTCCGGCTGTTATACCCTGAGAAACAAAACGAGTTCTCTTTGGAGACTTGGAATTTATTTTAAGTGCCCTGTGTTAGACACAACCCTCAGCCTCAAATTTTTCTTTACTTCATCTTATGTTCTTGTATTCTTTTTATTTGAGTTGTAATCCTGTTTTCTTTACTGTATTGTAATCATTTAATAAATTGTTTTATTTTATTCATACGCAAAGGTTCCTGCAAGCTTCACAAAGATTAACAAACAAGGATGTTATATTCAATGTAGTATGATCAAGTCTAGAAACAATAACATTCACAAAGATTAAACTTCAAAAGTTGTGACACGTGAAAACAGAGTATGTGGATGAGACCACCTAAACACTCAACCAACAGTGGATTTAGATTATTTTTTTCTTGAACGGCGAACGAATCCTCCAAATGAGCTACTGGCGAAATTCACCACATCAGGATATACTTGTCTCCGAACTGGGGAAAACCCTACCTAGGGCAGAAGCTTGTGAACACTCGCCCGAATGCACGACAGTGCGATTAGGTAAAACCCATTTAGTTCAAGGATCGAACTAGCGATCGCCACCTACTCGCCTAGTCTCCCATCACCACCAGGCGCCGCTAAAAACTAATGGGGAGAAGCATAAATTGAATTTGAATCTCGTGGAAACTCAAGTATTTCCCTTACCACTCCACCACAAGAAACTAAAATTTGAATCTTTTATGTGATAATATGTTACAATTTAGATTATGAAAATTATATTTAGTAATTTATATAAAGAAAGTTGCAAAATAAAACTTTATTAATATACACACACAAACAACAAATATATTAATATAAATTGAGGTATACTTTTTTTATTGTTTTCCGTCTCGATCTAGATAAAATAAATCGGCAATTATACACTGATAACCATTTCATGAGAATAAAAACCCGACAATTTATAATTTCGCTCCGTGTACCCGAGTTTAATAAACGAAAGAAAAGAAGAGAAAATGAATTAAGAAGAGAAAAGAAAATGAGTGGAAAAAAATGATTTAATTAACTATCGTGTTTCCGAGTTCGAAGAAAATAAAAACAAAAGTGAAGATTTTATATGTTAAAAATGTTTTTCTTCCAAATCTCTCCAATTTGGAAGGATTTAAAATGAAAGAATTAAACATAAGTTTTCATTCCATTTCTCTCTATTTCCTTTCTTAGAATAACCCTGGAACACGACCCTTTTTTAAAATCCCTCTAAATCCTTTCTTTTCCTTCGTTAAATGAAACCCGAGAACACAAGTTCCGAGATCGTGCGCCTAATTTAAGTGCTCTTTTGATTAAAATTAAAAAAAAAGGTGATAGCCTTTGGAAAAAAATGAAAAGTTGGAGGGAGGATCAGGGATGGCAATAGGTCGGGTTCGGGTCGGGTATTGATAATCCCGTACCTATACCCGCTTGTAAAATCGTGTCCCATACCCGACCCAATACCCGTCAGGTATTTGTCGGGTAATTATCTGTCGAGTATCGGGTATACCCATTAACTTGTTAAAAGATATACGTTGGGGTTTTCAAATACATTTTTTACTATTATAATTATTATATATTTTATTTATACAGCAACTATTATAAATAAAAAACGTACATTACATAATATAAGTTTTATAATAAATTAATAATAACTTTATAATACTTATCAAATACGTATACTAAAAGAAAATTTATTTTTCACATTATGAACATACTAAAATAAAACAATGATAGACAAGGGTTAATGGAAAAAAAATAAATAAAAAAATCCGTGTATATAGTTCGGGTAAACGGGTAAGTGGTTTCAGGTAATCGGGTCAGGTATCACCTAATTCCATACCCGACTCATAACTGCAAATTTTTTTAAAACTAATCTCATACCCGGCCCTATACCCGTTGGGTATCGGGTATTCTCGTCACATTTGCATCGGGGGGGGGGGGGGGGTTGTAAAGTAGAAAGAGTAGATTGGGGGAGCTTAATCAAGACAATATCGTAGAGTTGACGGAGTTCATGTGAACCATTGTCCAAAGTCAACTAGAATATTGTGGGTAATCTTACATTCTCTCTTGTTTTCATATATCATCAAATATTCCATTTTTTCTACTAATTTAAAAAAAAAATAGAGTAAATTACGTTTTTGGCCTCTGTGGTTATATCAGTTTTACTATATTGGCCCAAAATAAGAATTTTTAACAGAACTGCCCCCATGGTCCCTATATCTAACCATTTTGGCCCCTAATTCTAACCAAACCCCAACTCTGGTTAATTTATTGGTCACATGGGTTGCACATGATGGGTAAAATTGTAATTTCCCCTCCCCTTTTATGACTTTATAAATAAAACCCAAATCTTTAACAAATCATCATCATCTGCATCTCTTTCTTGAACAAACCCAGAACTTCAAACCCAGAACTGCAATTGAAAGCTACCGATTCAGAACTCAGCAACAATCGAAGAAATTAAACAATCGAAGAACCCAGATCTTCAAACCCACTTTCATCTTCAAACACAAATCCACAACTGACATTCATAATTTCACATCAATCTAAAACAATATCTTCAACTCAAAATGCAATTCAGAAAAAAAAAAAAAAAAAAACAAATTCTTCTAATGGTTCACAGCTGGACGGAGACTGCCACCCCTGTAACAAGTAAATTGATATAGACATCTACCATAGCCAGTTGAACCCGCCTGCAACAAGTTTGAAAACAAACTAATTATATATAGAGGAAACCCAAAAAACAAAAACCAGCTTTCTATTAGTGAAACTATCATTTTTTCTTAATTTATTCATCAAGAGATGAAAATCCTCGTTGAAAGTGGTGGCGTAGAGAGCGGTGATTTTGCCCTAACCCCGGCGGGTTTCAAGTGGACGGAGACTGCCACCCATCATCATCAATTTTTCTAAAAAAAATAAAGGAAACTGAGGAAGGGGGATGTGTGTTTACCATGAATCTTGTCGGAGGAGCCTCAACCCACCGCCGTCGCCTCCACTGCCGCCGCCGTGAGCGGCGACGCCTAATCATCTCGTTGCCCTCTCTCTTCGATCTTTGTTGCCGGAAAACGAGGGTACGGGGGAGGTGTGAGTGTTGTCGGAGGAGTGTGATACACATCTGCATATCACCATCTTTGTCTGCTCTGAAATTAGGGTTTTGAATGAAAGCTTGAAGGAGAAGATGATTTAATGAAGAAGTTGAAGTGAAAAAAAAGAAGATTTAGGGTTTTATTTATACGGACATATTAGGGGGAGGTAAAATGACCAAATTAGACATCATGTGCTACTCACGTGACCATTAAATTAACCTGGGTTGGGGGTTGGTTAGATTTAGGGGCCAAAACGGTTAGTTATAGGGACCATGGGGGCAGTTCTGTTAAAAATTCTTATTTTGGGCCAATATAGTAAAACTGATATAACCACAGGGGCCAAAAACGTAATTTACTCAAAAAAATATTAGTGTCTTTCATGTTAAAATACAGACATATTTGTTTTGCCTTAACACTTTGACAATGCCAAGTATTAATTATAAATTTAAAAGAAAAATGCTTAAATCTAAACTAAAAAAAACTTGTGTTATGTAGCTACAAGCCTACAAGCGGAAAGGATTCCAACAATTTTGGTGCAGTTGAAAATCGGCCGGGTTAAGTTAGCACTTTATAAAACGACCCTTTAACACTGTATGACTCGATATGAAGTTACACAGGTTGAGTCATAATCATGTTGAGATGTTAACGACCTGATTAAAAACATGTCTACACGGGTTCAACATGTTTATGAAATGTATTACACATTTAAGGCCATTATCAAACGTCGACTTATATTTTTATAAGTAATTAAATATACCAGATATAAGTTCCCTACTTCCCTCCTTTGATAGGCTAACATAATGTGTTAAGGATTTTATGAATTGTTATACTTTGTAACTTTTATTTTAACTTGTTAGTTGTGTATTAATATTTATTAACCATTTTAAGTGAGTTTTCTCAATAAGTGTGTTAATCATATCGTGTCATTCATGTCATTGAAGTGTTTATATGTAAACGTGATGTGTCACTGTCAATTAATTCATTTTATTTTTTTAACGGTAATTTTGGATTACTGGAGTATCATTGTGTCACCAGCGGAACCACCCGATCATATCCATCTCAACTAGTCAATAATGTCTATACATCAATTCAGGAGAAAACCCAATAAATATGAGAAAACCCCATTGTAGAAATCGAACTCAGGACCTAATGGTCTCTAAGCCTTATCTCACCCACAAATGCCACTAGGCTATAATGCATGGGCAATTAATTCATGCTATCGAACTGGTTAAAAGTAATCATATTTAAAGTGTTGTGTAATTACCCGCTCATTAAACATGCTCATGTTAGTATTGAAGTAACTGTGTTCCCGAGTTAAGTTAAGGAGAGAAAAGAGAGGATTCTCTCCTTTTCTTTTTTTCTCTCCGTTTTTTTCCAAAAAGAAAAGATTAATTTTAGGCAAAAAATCTCTCAGTTTCTCTTCTTTTCTCTCCTTTAGTGAAACTCTGGAACACAACTAAAAATTATTTATTTCCAAATCTTTTCTTTTCTCTCATTTAATGAAACTCGGGAACATAGTGTAAATGACTCAAGAGTTAAACGCAACCCAAAAGCATTAATACCAGATAAAAACAATTGTCTTGAGCATAAAAATCGATTTTCAGTCCCTACTAATAATATCGAATACCTCTATAAATTTTAGATGAAAAAATGATTAATTTTTTAACGTTAGGTTAAACTTGAATGATGTCTTTTTTTTTTCTCTTGTTAGTTGACCTTATGAAAGGGTATTGTCTTGTTAAATAGTTAAATCAGCCATGTGTAAAGTCTTGTTAGTTGACCTTATATAGTTAAATCAGCCATGTGTAAAGATCAAAGTAATTTATTTCTAAAACCGTGTAATAAACTAAACATATTACATATGCAATTTCTTTGGGATGAAAAGGTTATGTCAACAAAGGTTTCTAACTTTTTTATTTTTTTAAATATGTTTAATGAAAAGGTATCTAAGTTGGTTTCCATTTTCCTTACACTATACTTTGACGTTTTCGTTGTAGAGCGACATGCACCATTTAATTTGAGAAGGACCTAAACTTTATATCATAAGGCTATTGGGTCTGGGTTGGAGCCTCTAGTGGCTTTATCAATTATCAGGAAACGTCAGCGTCACGTAGGATCCATGTCAGCCAGGGGGATTTATCACGCACTCCCTTAACTTGCAGGGTGTGGGATAAAGACCCATATTAAACAAAATTTAAAAAAAAATTGATTGGATGAAATCAGGTGGGCCCCACCTAAACACATGCTTCTTCCTCATTACCATGGTGAAGCCCCCTTCAATGGCGCCCCTCCTTGAAGACGGCGGTGTGGGTGGTGGCGCCCTCCAGGCACGCTATGGGAGGTGAGGTGGCCGCGGTGGCGCCTCCACACCCTCCGGCCTAATAAGTCCATGTATTTGAATTTCGTTCATAAAATTATTTGAAGTGGATTTTTTGATCATCATAATATCATGTCTACAAATCGTAAGATAATATATATATATATGAAGCATAATTATTTGTTGACAAACTAGTTGCTTAAATTCAAAGTCTTTTAAAGCGTGTGTGAATGTGTGATGCTAACATAGACATTATTGAAAGGGGGGATTATTTCATATGTTTTAGAAAGTATTATAATCTTGTAAAAAACAAAACATGGTTTCTTAAAACCTTTAACATAAAACAGTAAATCAAACCGTATAACTGGCATTCACATTCCCGTAGTGGGGTTGTTTGAGCGTTTTTTTTTGCCCCAAAACGTCCCACCACGCCCAAGTACACCGCCCCGGGATGTTTTCCTTCAAAAAGTTAGTTGTGCGTTTCATTTAGGGTTGTGTTAAATGAACCCACAAGTCAACTTTTTTTATATATTATTTTCTGAGGACACATATCCCAATTAAAAATCAATTGACCTTTTTTAATAATATTTTTTCTATTTCCAAGATCTATATTACAAATCACCTTAAAACTTGTTAAATTTTCCCCATACAAAAATCCTTAGACTATGCGTAATGGGGCTCCATATACCGCCCAAGACACCTCATAGCGCCGGGATGGCGCCATAAACACCGCCACGCGGGGCGCTATAGGCCGGAAATTTTGAAAGGCGCGATATCCATAGCGGCGTGATGTGTTTGTTTGTTTTGAATTTTCAACCGTTTGAAAACGGTCAAATGTAAAAAAAAAAAAATTATTCATTTAATTTTCAAAATTCCCTTTAAATACTCCCTTCTCCCATATTTTTATAAAACCTACACACTCTCAACTCACATTTCTCTCTAGTTTTTTTTTTAAATCCACAGATTTTATACAATAAATCCCTACAACCGTGGTTTTATTCCTCCCCGATCGAGTGCGGACCCAAACCAAAGTGGTAATCCTACCCGCCCCGTGTCACCGGTTCCCACTCGACCCACCCCTTTAGGTGCCGGTTTTGTCGATTACAGTCAACAAAATGCCGGGTTCATGAATCTTTTGAACCAACCGCTTTGTTGGGACCCGAATCTCTACGGGTGGAACCCGAATCAAAACACCGACGGAATGGGGTCGTCTCAAGCGTTCGGGTCGGCTCAAGCTTTCAGCTCCCCACTACACGAACCCGATGTTGTTCCGGAAACACAACCCGAAGGAGCGGAGACGCAAAGAGGAAAAGGAAAAGCAAAACGGCCACATAAAAAGAAAGAGGAAACCACCACCCGAGCGAAAAAAAATGTGATACCGTGGGAGTCCGATGAGGAGTATGCGTTAACCCGCGCTTTCATTGATGTGTCGGAAGACCCGGTTATAGGTATATTTTTTAAATTTCTTTATTTTTTTCTGTTTTTCCGTTTTTTTTTCTGTTTTTTTTTTCAGTTTTTTTCAGTTTTTTGCAGTTTTTTAAATTATTTTTTGTTTTTATTTGAGTTTTTTTTAGACTAATTAATTATATCTTTTTTTTAGCAAACAATCAAGATAAAAAAGTTTTTTGGCGCCGAATACGAGCGCTTTTTTTCGATCTAATGGGTAAAGGAGACGGATACCGCCCACCGGACTCTATATCGGGCAAGTGGACCGATATAAACAAAAAATGCACGAACTTTCAAACCGTGTACCAACGCAATTTTGCCGGATGGAAAAGTAGAAACAAGGACGAGGACATCACGCAAGCGGCGTTGGTCGAGTATACGAATGGTAATGGCCATTTCCCGTACATGAGGTGTTGGCAAATCCTTCGCCATAGCCCCAAATGGGCCAACATCTCAACTCCGAGTGGTCGGTCGGAAAATAAACGGCCGTCAAAGAGGTCCAAAACAAACGAGTCGGGTGAACCCGAAACGCCAACCTCCGACGCTCGAAACACCGAGGTGAACGAGGATATTCCGGATGACGAGCCGGTGGAAGAACTACCAAGACCGCCCGGAAGAAGTAGGCGGCCGAAGAAGCCCGAGTCGTCGTCGATGGGAACGGAAATGAGTGACGCATTTTCGGAGGTAAACCAACGCCTTCATGATATACACGATCTAGGGAATAAACGTTTGGAGGAGAACCGGGAAGTGACCGAGATTATGCGGGATAGGCAATGGCAGCTAGACTTTGAATTCTACACCAAACCGCACGACCACCTTACCGGAAAAGCTTTGAAGATGGCGTTGGCCCAAAAGGAAAGGATCGGAAAAAAAAATATAATCTTTGAAGTGTTGTTTTTTTTTATTTTTTTAGTCCAACTTTTTTTTTTTTGAACCGTTTTTTTTAGGTTACTGTATTTTTTTTATGTGTAATGTTTTTATTTTTATTTTAGTGTAATGTTTTTTAATTTAATGAAATGAATTTTAATTTTATAAAGTTAGAAAATAATTATAAAAAATTAGAAATTGAGTAATGATTAGACGGGGGCTTTATGACTACAGGCTTAAAATGCATAAGGCCCCATAACGCCCACAAATGGGCGTTATGACTACACATGGCCTTATGTTTAAAAAGTTTTCTTTTAGTTATCTTATCCACAAAAGGTCTACACAAATATTTTATAAAAGTTTTATCTTCATATAAAAAAATGCTTGTCACGATAGATGGTTTACACAAATATTGTCTGAAAATTTTTTATTAGTTATTGTACGTAACAGAACCTTTTTGAAATGTTCAATGTTGATGTATAAATTCGCAATAAACAATATTCTAGTAATCCATAATATAGCTTAGAAAATTCAAAAAAAAAAAAAAAAAAAAAACGGTTTTTTGCTGTACACAAACCCTTGAGACTGAATTCCCAAATTTACATTTAGATACTATAATTTAGGTGCTGTTTGTTTTTTCAGATTAAAAATGTCTGTAGTCTGCAAACCACATCTGCAGGCATCTGCAAGAGAAGATGTGGCCCAAATGTCTGCAGTCTGCAAGGAGAAAAGGGTTTGTTTTTTTCCTTCAAAAACAACTTCACACACACACACAACACACAAGCTCTCTCTCTCTGCTCTCTCTCTCTAGAAACTCTCTCTCTCTCTACAACCACCACCACCACCGCACCACCTCTGCCACCACCACCACACCACCTCCGCCATCACCGCCGCCCTCTTATTGACTGAAAACGGTGCACCACCGTCACGGAACCACCTGTTCTGGAACCACCACCGCTCCTCCTTGTTCTAGTCGCCGCGATTCTTCATCACCACCGCCGGAACCGCCGTCACGGAACCACCACCGCCATCGCCGAGGATTCTTCTCTCCCTCACAGCTCTCTCTCTCTCTCTCTCTCTCAGCTCTCTCTCTCTCTCACAGATCTCTCTCTCTCTCTACGATCTCTCTCTCTCTCTCTCTCTCTCTCTCTCGCCCAATCTCTCACAGCCCTAAATTGGTGGTGGGTTTTGACGATGGTGGTGGCGGAGGTGGTGGCGGAGGTGGTGGTGCCGGAGGTGGTGGTGGCAGGAGGAAGAAGAAGAGTTGGTGGTGTGTGAAGATCTTGAAGCAATGATTCATAGCTTTTTTTTTAAGCAAACAAAAGCTATTTTAAGATCTTTTTTTTTTTTTTTAAACAAACCGTCTTCAAGAGCTTATGTCTGCCCGCCCGCAGACATAAGCTCTTTTCAGCCAATATAAGCAAAAACAAACAGCACCTTAGTAACATGTTAGATAATATATGGTGTTGTATTTTGTGTATCGAGAGTTTTTTCAAAAAAAATGATTTTTTATTCTTAACCCAAAGGTTTTCATTTTTGTATTTTAACACAAAGTTTTTCATCTTATTAATTTTAACCCCAACACTTTTTATTTTCAACTTTGGTCCCCCACGCTTTTCGTCTTTCGCAAGTTTTTCTTTTTTACTTTTCGTTTTAAATTTTGTGAGTTAACACGCCACAACGTGCGTGCGGGGTTCAACGTTTTTTTCGTCTGGTTTTACTTTTCTTTTTTTATTATTTTATTTTTAAAAGCTTTTACGCTGTTGATGGTCGCTGGAGTGTGTGGCATTGGTGCAACTTGGCACGGTTTTACAAACGTTTTTAACGTATTAAGTTTTTTATTAATAGTTTGTTTTGAGTTTACCCCGGTACTTCCTTTACTTAAAAAAAATCATTTTTACGTGCGTATAAATTCGGTTTGTTCTACGTTTCGACGTTAACTTTTTCTGGAAACGAGTCAGGTCAAATACAATATATTTTCGTTTAAAAAACATTGTTACATGCATATTTTTATGCACGTTTTGGTATAAATTCGAGTTGATCTACGATTGGACGTTAATTGTAACACCCCTAAATTTATTAAACTATATATGTTATTATACATGTATAAGTTAAAATAATAACTATCGAACAATGAGAATCGAAACTAGGAAAAATCTAACCTAGTAAAATATTACTAAAAAGGATGGGGGGGAATCAAAGTATTTTAACCTTTCTTATAAAAATTTGGAAATTGAGGGACCAAAAGTGCAAATGTTGAAATTTATTGTTTAAAATCTGGATAAACATCAAAGACACACACTTTGTGTGTGTCTTGATCGAACCAGAACCAGCAGGAGCGAACTCCCTCTCTTCCAAAACCCTAATTTCACAATTTTACTTAAAACTCAAGAATCAAAACCAAATTGAAGGTGACTCAAGGCTAAATAAGTGATCTTCATACTTAATACAACAAAAGGTATGCTTAATTTTGATATATGAAGTTGTTTTGATAATTCTTGAATTCTAGTAACAGAGAATTATGGTGAATTGATGAAGGTTATGGTTGAATTATGATTAATACAAGTCTAGGAATGAGTATTAGATTATGGATTGATTCATTCATATCATAATTCAGAAGTTTATTAATTTTCATATAAGGGTATATGGGTTTTTGTGAAGAATTCATGTAGTCTTGTGATATTGGATGTTGATTGATGGTTACAATGTAAATTATAGAGTGATTTAAGTGTTCTTGATATGTACATCTTCATAATGATTCTTCATAGTTATTCAATCCACATATCAAGAACACTTAAATCACTCTATAATTTATGTACATATCAAGAACACTTAAATCACTCTATAATTTACATTGTAACCATCAATCAACATCCAATATCACAAGACTACATGAATTCTTCACAAAAACCCATATACCCTTATATGAAAATTAATAAACTTCTGAATTATGATATGAATGAATCAATCCATAATCTAATACTCATTCCTAGACTCAAGAATCATCAAAACATCTTCATATATCAAAATTAAGCATACCTTTTGCTGGATTAAGTATGAAGATCACTTATTTAGCCTTGAGTCACCTTCAATTTGGTTTTGATTCTTGAGTTTTAAGTAAAATTGTGAAATTAGGGTTTTGGAAGAGAGGGAGTTCGCTCCTGGGGGTTCTGGTTCGATCAAGACACACACAAGGTGTGTGTCTTTGATGTTTATCCAGATTTTAAACAATAAATTTCAACATTTGCACTTTTGGTCCCTCAATTTCCAAGTTTTTATATGTACATAAATTATAGAGTGATTTAAGTGTTCTTGATATGTGGATTGAATAACTATGAAGAACATGATAGTGTTAGAATGCTAAGTATGCACACTAGATGCTTGATAAAATGCTTGAATGAATCGAATATTAAACCATGAGTTCTAAACAATATATTCAAATAAAATCATGTAGGTGATTTGGGTGGATCATCAAGTGGGCAAGGCGGAACGGATAACCGCTTAAAAGGAAAGCTCTAAAGGTACGTGGCTATTCGCTTAGTAATATCGTGCTTAGTATTTTTATGTTGAGTACTTGAATGATAATCAATTTATTGTAATGTTGGATAATACTAAAACGAAGGATTTCGTTTGTAGTATTCAACACGAATAAGTATAAAATTCAAAACTATAGAAATAATGCAAGTAGTGGATTCCACTTGAAGGTTTAAACGGGTCAAATGGACTCGAATACTACATGTTTGATTCACAAAAGGGCGATGGATTTCGCTATTGAAATCAAACAGGTTAAAACAATTGAAGTATTGAGTTTTGATAAGATAAGGTGTTAAATGTCGCTAAATAAGTTAAATCGGACAAGTAGAACATTTGTACCTTAGTTTCGGCTTTTGAGTTTGTTGTATCATGTGTCGAAATGTAAAAGTATGATGAGGCATCGTTCCTATATCACTTTGAGTTCATAAATGCAATTTATGTCGCATTAATGTAAACGGGTAAAATAAATAGTAAGATTTCTATAAATCAAGTGTGTAAAGTCAGAAATATTGTGAAATCATATAATTGATTTTTATTCCATGAGATAGATGGTCTAATTACGGTCGCGTAGAAAGAAACGTGACTCAAAACGGACTAGAAACGAACTAGTTATCACGTTTTTCGTAAAAAGGCTCTTAGCTGGGAAAATGCAGGTTTGGGAAACAAACCTGCTGTCGAAACTACACAGTCGCATCACGCGACTGAAGACAACCTCACTGTCGCGTCGTGCGACGGCGCTGGCGGGCCGCGACGGCTGACACCATTTCGGTCGCGCCACGTGTCGCAACCCCCGATCCCTGTTTCCCGGGAACGGGCGGACGCGATCTCAGAGTTTCGGTGGTATCAGTTATTTAATCTTGCAGCGGAATTTACATGAGGACCGTAGTTAGGAAATGTTTATCAGAGTAAAACCACCTCATTTAATATTAATAATTACATGGGTAAAACCCAAGTTTCTTATTACAATACATTTATAGGAATAAACCCTATTTTATTGAATTTTAAAACATCATTTATTTGGTAACTTTTATAGCCACATTTTCCCAAGCCTTCAGTGCTTTCCAGCTGGCTTTTTACTAATTGGCTGTCACATTGGGTTACCTGAAACGTGTTTTAAAAACATTTGTCAGTCGGAAATACTGGTGAGTGAATCCCAGTTTAATCAAGTTTAAATAAAAAGTCACAGTGAACAGTATTGAGAGCGATCACATTGTTTATGTCTACACAATTACTCCATTAGTACTGTCAATCCTGACTTGTGGGTCATATTACCCATTGGCTAACTCATTGTCCAATGGTAACGTATTGTCATCCTCGACTTACTACTCACAGTGTAGTACATTTTGTATACAAAACCCCAACATACTGGCAGTAATTGAAGAACTACAAAGACTCAATCACTGCTAAATTTCATAGTAAAACATTTAAGGTTTGGTAAAACATTACCAAAGAAGTTAACAAAAAGAGGATAAACTCACATTGCTATCTTAGACTTCGCGTAAGGGTTTCATGGATATAATCTATAATTCATACAAATGTACATTGGTTAGTATCATAACCCTTTGAAAATATTAATGATACCCTCCCCGAGACGGCATTCCAACAACTACGTCGGGCAGAACCACGACAGTTGTTACGGAACCCTAAATCAATCGGGCAGCGTAACTATTACGAACCCGGGGGTTATAATACTTACAACGGAGCAGAACCTCGCTAATTAGGGGTATAATACCCGACTATAATGCCTCTTCTACAGAAATTGTGATTTGAGAATTGAGAATGAGCGACGGAAAACGAAAACTGATGCGTTTTATTTATACTTGCTGATATACGACTTTCAGGCGGCCCGCGTAAGATAAGGCTAAGCCTTACGCGGCCCGCGTCAACATATGGTCAACATGTAGCTATGCTGGGTCAGCGTATAGGTCTGCCACGATGTCGACACGTGTCAGCTCAGGGTGTCTCCGCATCGTTGATCTCTCGCTGCCCGCGTTAATGTAAGCTTAAACTTACGCGGCCCGCTTGAACTAAAGAAATCAGCGGAGTCAGGTTCCAGCATTGATACCGCCCGCGTGAACTGTTGGGGTGGGTCTACGCGGCCGGCCTCAACTCAATATTTATGGTTTTTGATTTATTTTATATGCTATAACATAATTCGGGCTCGGTTTTCACATACGGGGTGTAATATAAGACATATTGGGACATTTTAAGATATAATAGGGTGTCGGAAATATTATGAGAGTGTTGGTTTTACCGAGGGTTGTTACATTCTCCCTACCTTGTTTTAGAGCTCGTCCTCGAGATCTACTGGAATAAATGCGGATATTTCCTTTGCATCTCTGACTCGAGTTCCCATGTGTACTCCGGTCCTCTTTTGGAGTCCCACTTCACTTTGACTAGAACTAGTCTTTTATGTTTGAGATTTTTGACTTTCATGTCTTCAATTTGTAGAGGCCCTTCTACAAATTTGAGTTGTTCATTTACCTCTATATCCTTAAGAGGTACTATCAGTGATTCATCAGCTAAACACTTTTTGAGATTAGATACAAGAAACACATAATGTATACCTGTCATTTCCTCTGGCAGTTGTAGCTGATAGGCTACAGGTCCTATTCTTTTAATAATCTCAAAAGCTCCAACATACCTGGGGCTTAGCTTTCCTCGTTTGATGAATCTTACTACTCCTTTCCAAGGAGAGACTTTCAACAATACTTTATCTCCTACTTGAAATTCCAAGGGTTTGCGTCGGTTATTAGCATAGCTCTTCTGTCGATCACGTGCTGCTTTCAGTCGTTCCTTGACTTGAATAATTTTGTCGGTTGTCTCTTGCACTATCTCAGGTCCAGAGAGTTGCTTTTCCCCAATTTAAGCCCAACAGACTGGGGTTCGACACTTTCGTCCATAAAGTGCTTCGAAGGGTGCAACATTGATACTTGTGTGATAACTATTATTATAAGAAAATTCTATTAAAGGTAAGTGATCATCCCAATTACCTCCGAAATCAATTACACATGCTCTAAGCATGTCTTCCATTGTCTGAATTGTCCTTTCGCTTTGTCCATCCTTTTGTGGATGATAAGATGTGCTCAATTTTAACTTAGTTCCCATTGCCTTTTGGAAACTTGACCAAAAATGAGAGGTAAATCGACTATCCCTATCAGAAACAATTGATAAAGGAATGCCATGTAAAGAAACAATTTCATTTACATACAATTTAGCTAATTGTTCCATACTAATTGTTTCTTTCATTGGTAGGAAATGAGCTGACTTGGTTAGCCTATCTACAATCACCCAGATTGTATCATTTCCTTTCTTGGTTTTGGGTAATTTAGTAACAAAATCCATTGTTATCAATTCTCATTTCCAAACTGGCGTTTCTAATTGCTGTAACAAACCTGAGGGTTTCTGATGCCCAGCTTTAACTTGTGAACAAGTTAAACATTTAGAAACATAGGCTGCTATGTCTTTCTTCATTCCTATCCACCAGAAATTTTTCCTTAAATCCTGGTACATTTCATCATTTCCTGGGTGCATCGTATATTTAGATTTATGGGCTTCTTCTAATATGCGATGATGTAGGTTTCCTAATTTAGGTATACACATTCTCTTTTCATGGAATCTCCAAATTCCATCTGTTCCTTGTTCTAATTCTTTTAGCATACCTTTTAATTTTTCAGAATCATCCTTGATTACTGATTCTTGTGCTTCTATTATTTGATTATTTAAATCTACTTGCAGATTCAATTTAAGAGAACGTACCCTTTTTGGCTTTTCATGATACGTTCGGCTCAAAGCATCTGCCACTACATTTGCTTTTCCTTCATGATACTGGATATCACAATCATAATCACTAAGCATCTCCATCCAGCGTCTTTGTCTCATATTCAACTCTTTTTGTTTGAAAATATACCTTAAACTCTTATGATCAGTGAATATGGTAAACTTACTACCGTAAAGGTAATGTCTCCAAATTTTAAGAGCAAAAATTATAGCTCCTAATTCTAAATCATGGGTTGAATAATTCTCTTCATGATTCTTAAGTTGTCTAGATGCGTAGGCTATAACCTTCTGACGTTGCATTAATACACATCCATAACCTAATTTGGAAGCGTCACAATAGACCATAAAGTCTTCAGTTCCTTCTGGTAATGCTAGTATGGGTGTATGAGTTAATCTATGCTTAAGAATTTTAAAAGCTTCTTCTTGTTTTACTCCCCATTCAAACTTAACAAATTTACAGGTTAGCTTAGTTAAAGGAATGGCTATTCTAGAAAATTTTTGAATAAATCTTCTATAATAACCGGCCAATCCTAAGAAACTTCTAACCTCAGTTGGTGACTCATGGGTTTTCCATTTAGTAATTGCTTCGATCTTTGTGGGATCCACATGAATTCCTTCATGATTGACTAGGTGTCCAAGGAATTGTACCCGTTCTAACCAAAATTCGCATTTAGAGAATTTAGCATAAAGCTTTTCCTTTCTTAGTAAACTCAAAAGTGCGTGCAAATGTCTTGCATGATCCTCTTTACTCTTAGAGTAAATTAGAATATCATCTATGAAAACAATTATGAATTTATCCAAATATTGCTTACATATTCGGTTCATCATGTCCATAAATGCAGCTGGGGCATTGGTTAAACCAAATGGCATGACAGTAAATTCATAATGACCATACCTTGTTCTAAAAGCGGTTTTAGAAATGTCCTCTTCCTGTACCTTTAATTGATGATATCCTGACCTTAAATCGATTTTTGAGAAAAATCGAGCTCCTTGCAGTTGATCAAACAGATCATCGATTCTCGGTAATGGGTACCAATTCTAAATCGTAACCTTGTTTAATTCACGGTAATCAATACACATACGCATTGATCCGTCCTTCTTTTTAACAAACAGTATCGGCGCTCCCCATGGCAACGAACATGGTTGTATAAATACCTTCTCTAACAATTCGTCTAATTGTTTCTTCAGTTCCTGCATTTCAGCGGGTGCCAAACGATAAGGTGCTTTAGCAATCGGTGATATTCCTGGTAGCAGATGAATTCTGAATTCAACTTCTCTGTCTGGAGGTAGTCCTGGCAATTCTTCTGGAAAGACATCTGAAAACTGAGATACTACTGGAATATCTTTTAGTTCTTTTCCTTTAGTGTTAGTGATTATGGAAATCAAATACACTATAGAACCTTTTCTTATACAACTTGCAGTTTTCATCACAGATATGAATTTTATGGATCTAGAGGGCTTATCTCCTTTAATCGTGATCGCTTTACCTTTTGGTGAATTTACTTGAATTAACTTTTGATCACATAAAATACTGGCTTTATTGGCTATTAACCAATCCATTCCTAAAACAACATCAAATCCTGCCAGATTCATGGGATATAGGTTTGCTAAAAATTTCTGATTTAAAATTTCTATTCTTGCTCCCTGCAAGATTTCAGAAATCCTAACGGTTTCTCCATTGGCTGTCTCTACTAAACATTCTTGTAGTAGTTTAGTTAATGACTGATTTAAAATTTTGCAAAACGATGTATTAATAAAACTTTGGTTTGCACCAGAGTCAAATAATACTTTAGCAAAGACATCATTAACTAAAAACGTACCAGCTATGACATCTGGAATCATCTTGGCTTCATCTGCAGTCAGAACAAATGCTCTAGCATTTTTAGTATTCTTGTTGTTTGCAGCTGAGGCCAATTTCGGACAATTTGGCCTGATATGACCTTTTTCTCCACAGTTGTAGCATAATCCATTACTGGATTTCTTCCTGCAATTTTCTTCCTTATGTCCTGGCATCTTGCAATAATTACAGAGAGTGGAGCATTTTCCCGAATGCTTTTTCTTGCAGACTTTGCAGTATGGAGTAGAGGTAGAACCCATATTCCTACGATTGTAAATTCCAGAACGGAATTCTTGAGTAAGCCTTTGGGTTAGGTTACTCCTTTGATCCTCTTCTCGGGTTCGGACTAACTCATCAGTCAAGGTATTGGCTAGTTCTACAGTTTCTTCTATAGTTTGAGGTCTAGCTGCCTTGACTACATGTCTAATCTCCCCAATTAATCCCCAAATATAACGGGAAATTAACACTGGTTCTTGTGAAGCAAGAGTTGACACTATTCTAGCATATTCAAAGAATATTTTAGTATATCCCTTACTATCCACACCAGTCATCCTAAGGTTTAGGAATTTGTTTGCTATCTGTTCTTTTTCGTTGGGTGGGCAGAATTTCCTTTCTACTTTGTTCTTAAATTCTTCCCATTCCATATTATAGGTTTTATCACTTCCTCTTGTCTGGAGGATAGTGTTCCACCATTCTAGCGCTGAATTCTTAAATAGATTAGAAGCAAACAATATCTTATCTTCTTCAACACATTTGCTTATCCTTAGGACTGCCTCAGTTTTCTCTATCCAGCGTAAGGTAGCAATGGCCCCTTCGTTACCCGAGAATTCCATTGGTTTACAAGACCAGAATTCTTTATATGAACAACCATAAGGCATGGTTCTTCTTCTTTTGGGAATAGGCATTTGAAGTATAGGTCCATTCTTCACACTGTGTTCCGGTTCAATTGGTCGCTTACTACTATGTTTACTTTTATTATCAGCATCCTTAACAGTTTGAAGAATAAATGGCATTGCATCTATAATTCCTTGTGCCACTATGTGTTGAATAGCACTATTATCCACTTGATTTCCATTGTTATTGATGCTTGGATTCTCATTAACCACGTTAATGTTACTCTGATTATCGTTATTCAGATTTACTTGATTTCCTTCATCGGCCATCTGAATTTTAAACATTTACCCCATATTAATATCACAAAATAATAGGAAATCTAGTTAATCACATGATACGCATTTTTGCCAAAAGTGTCGATCATTGCGACTATACTCTTTTCATATACTATGCGTCTATTACACACTAGTACTGAAATAAAAGTTACAATACCAACAGAAATAGAATCACACTAATAGTAATATGCATCCGTACACACATATTTTATTTTATTATTATTATTACTACTACTACTACTACCATTTCCTCCATTCTCACATTCACATATATGGATTTATCAAAAAATCCATATTGCGTTCATCGTATTTCCATACGAGACACTCTCCCACCTGACGCATTCTCTCTCTGCTCTCTAAAATTTCCTCCCCAAAAGTCCTAAGTTCTTGGATGTTTTCTGCACTCATTGGGGGTGCAGGTTCTCGGACTGGGTTTGGAATCTGGGGTGCGGGTTCCTGATATGGGGGTGACAGTTCCTGGAATTGGTAAGGATCCTCTAAGATCTCCCTAATGTAGTTATCATGGTAATAGGGATCTAAAGTGTCCATACCTGGGTAGGCTTCTATGTTCTGTATAGGTGGGTATTCCTGGATAGGATAACGTTGCACAAAGTCCCTATTGTCGTCCCACCAGGGGTCGTAATTCGGGTCTAGGGGGTTTGGTGCAGGTACTCTAGGGATTTCTTCTGGATTAAAGTCATGCAGCTCCACTTGGTTTTCCGGGTTTTCTATTTCCATGGGTTGATCTGGGTTTTGTGGTTGTGGGGCTACTAGTTGTTCCAGACTTGGGTCAGCAGCAGTTGTAGCTAGGATATGAAAATTAGCTAGGCTTCTATTAAGCATATCTTGAGTATGGGCATCTGTTTTACGCTTAGCAGCTGCTAAAACTCTTTGCTGTTGCAATTTTCGCATTCTCTTCCTACGAGCAAAAGCTTCTTTACTGAACCATCCTCGTTTCTTATTAGGAAATGGCTCTTCAGATTGAGCTCTAAAGGCAAACACTCCTTCTTCCTGATCAGCAGAATACCCCGAAAGGGCAGGCTGTAATGATGTACCTTCACTCCTAGGTGAATCAGATAACTGACGATTCATGCACGTATTTCCATAATTTATTTCCTAACACAAATTTTAGAATTTTAAGTGTCAGCAGAACACTTCAGTGGCTCAGACCAGTGGCTAGGCTCTGATACCACCTTATGTCGCAACCCCCGATCCCTGTTTCCCGGGAACGGGCGGACGCGATCTCAGAGTTTCGGTGGTATCAGTTATTTAATCTTGCAGCGGAATTTACATCAGGACCGTAGTTAGGAAATGTTTATCAGAGTAAAACCACCTCATTTAATATTAATAATTACATGGGTAAAACCCAAGTTTCTTATTACAATACATTTATAGGAATAAACCCTATTTTATTGAATTTTAAAACATCGTTTATTTGGTAACTTTTATAGCCACATTTTCCCAAGCCTTCAGTGCTTTCCTGCTGGCTTTTTACTAATTGGCTGTCACATTGGGTTACCTGAAACGTGTTTTAAAAACATTTGTCAGTCGGAAATACTGGTGAGTGAATCCCAGTTTAATCAAGTTTAAATAAAAAGTCACAGTGAACAGTATTGAGAGCGATCACATTGTTTATGTCTACACAATTACTCCATTAGTACTGTCAACCCTGACTTGTGGGTCATATTACCCATTGGCTAACTCATTGTCCAATGGTAACGTATTGTCATCCTCGACTTACTACTCACAGTGTAGTACATTTTGTATACAAAACCCCAACATACTGGCAGTAATTGAAGAACTACAAAGACTCAATCACTGCTAAATTTCATAGTAAAACATTTAAGGTTTGGTAAAACATTACCAAAGAAGTTAACAAAAAGAGGATAAACTCACATTGCTATCTTAGACTTCGCGTAAGGGTTTCATGGATATAATCTATAATTCATACAAATGTACATTGGTTAGTATCATAACCCTTTGAAAATATTAATGATACCCTCCCCGAGACGGCATTCCAACAACTACGTCGGGCAGAACCACGACAGTTGTTACGGAACCCTAAATCAATCGGGCAGCGTAACTATTACGAACCCGGGGGTTATAATACTTACAACGGAGCAGAACCTCGCTAATTAGGGGTATAATACCCGACTATAATGCCTCTTCTACAGAAATTGTGATTTGAGAATTGAGAATGAGCGACGGAAAACGAAAACTGATGCGTTCTATTTATACTTGCTGATATACGACTTTCAGGCGGCCCGCGTAAGATAAGGCTAAGCCTTACGCGGCCCGCGTCAACATATGGTCAACATGTAGCTATGCTGGGTCAGCGTATAGGTCTGCCACGATGTCGACACGTGTCAGCTCAGGGTGTCTCCGCATCGTTGATCTCTCGCTGCCCGCGTTAATGTAAGCTTAAACTTACGCGGCCCGCTTGAACTAAAGAAATCAGCGGAGTCAGGTTCCAGCATTGATACCGCCCGCGTGAACTGTTGGGGTGGGTCTACGCGGCCCGCCTCAACTCAATATTTATGGTTTTTGATTTATTTTATATGCTATAACATAATTCGGGCTCGGTTTTCACATACGGTGTGTAATATAAGACATATTGGGACATTTTAAGATATAATAGGGTGTCGGAAATATTATGAGAGTGTTGGTTTTACCGAGGGTTATTACACCACGCGACCGCAACCCAGATCAGCAAAAAAATTTATTTTGTTTGGTTTGCTATTCCGGTCATGTTAGATCACATTATAACATCATAAAAATTGGTATTTGATGCCTTTTGATCATAGGTAGCTATAGGAACTTGCGGATGAAGATCAAGCTTTGTAATGAAACCGAACGCGTGTATAAAGATGCTTCCGCAAACGGATCTAGTTCTTTTGTCACCAAACATTTTAAATGTGGTGTTTACTTTCATTAGGACATATGGTTTGTAATTTTAAAAGAATCAAGTATGCTAGGTTTCTTACACTATGTTTTGGAAAACATGTAGTAAGATTTTGTAAACCTTGAAAACTTATGTTATCGTTATCTTAATTAGGGGTGAGCAGAAAACCGAAATAACCGAACCGTAACCGAAAAAACCGACAAAACCGAACCGAAAAAACCGAACCGAAGTAAAAACCGACGGTTCGGTTTTCGAATTTTTAATAACCGAAAATTTCGGTTAGGTTTTTGGATATCCATTTCCAATAACCGAAAAAAACCGAACCGAACCGATAGGTTACAAGGCCCGATACATATGTTTTATGTTTAAGTTGTTAACTTGTTAGCCTTAATCCTTTAACAGTTTAACCCACACTAGTTGTTAGTATGTTATAGTCTTTAACCCATCCTAGTAGGCCCAACCCAATACATAACATTAATAAAAACACACAAGGCCTAATAATCAAATGAAGTTCAAAAGTTTGTAACTATTAATGGAAATCCTTGTTAGTTGTTACTTGCATGTTAGTTTTTAGTTGATGATATAATATACATAATCTACTGATGTCTTGTGTAGTTGGTAAAAACTAGTTAAATTCTAAATCAAGTATTTATTAATTAGTACACAATCATATGATAACACACTGCACATCTAGTAATGAAAGAAAAAAAAAACGGTTATTTAACCGAAATAACCGAAACCGAACCGAAACCGAAAAATAACCGAAAAAACCGAACCGAAATAACCGAAACCGATCGGTTATAGAAATGTAAAAACCGATTATAGCGGTTACGGTTTCGGTTTCGGCTCAAAACCGAACCGAACCGACCTTTGCTCACCCCTAATCTTAATGTTTTAAAAAAATCAAAAAGTTTACTAAATGGCCAAGTAAGCATGATGGGTCTTACATTAATTTTTTTGGGAAATGAGTTAGGTCAAATATAATATGTTACCGTTCTTATTTTATGGATGTTTCGTAAATTATGTTTCCAACTGAGCGGCGTCAAATTATGGTTCTTATTTTTTTCAAAAGCTTTAATTAATCCTTTTTTATTACACGTGTCGTTTCTATTAATTCATAAGTTGCCTAATTATTAAGATAAAATCTTACATGGCTTTTTAACTCTGACTCAGTTATATTTAAGTGTTAAGTTGGGTCATGTGCAAAGTAGATAAGGACATGTTAGTCATTTCGCTCTTTTATTTTTTTTGCATTTACATTTTAAATGAAAAAAGATAAAAAAAAAATACATAAATATACAAAAACCTCTCTCCTCAAACACTTTATCTCTTTAAACTCTCTTAGTCTTTCTCTAAAAATCCTGTTCTTATTTGATGTCACTCACAAACATATACAAACCAACTTTGAATTAGGGATGTTTAAAAAACTAGTGGCTCGCAGCTCGTTCGAAAAAATTTTGAAGAAAGCTCAGCTCGAAATTGGCTCGGTTGTAAACGAGCCAGCTCGGCTCGGCTCGGTTTGTAAACGAGGCGAGCTCGAGCTTGGCCTGGCTCGGCTTGGCTCGTGATCTCGTGAGCTGGCTCGATAAGGTTTACATCCTTCATTTTTTTTGTCCCACATCGCTTAGAAAACAATAACTAAGGAAGTATCTCCCCTATAAAAGAAGGTAAAGATAATGTACAAAGTGAATTAACTATTTATACTTGCATATTTAGCCATATGGTTAAATTAAATGACAATTATGGCCCTTAGCCTAAATTTTGGGTTTTTTTTTGTTATTTCGATCTAGATCGAGCCGAGCTGAGCCGAGCTAGTTCGAATTCTTCTCGAGTCGAGCTCGAGCCTCAAATCTCAGCTCGATTTAAAATTCGAACTCGAGCCGAGCTCGAGCTGGGTCTAGCTCGGCTCGACTCGGCTCGTTTACAGCCCTAGTTTGAATGCTCTTACCTTGTGAATGGTATATATCAAAGTGTTATCAAAGTCAACTAATGTATCAATTTGCTTTGATTTTGTTACGACTAAAAAATATATTCGAATTCTACAAAACGACAAGATTAATAAGGTCAATTATCATCCTCCCATTTTCACCGGGAGTCCGGGACCAAAATTGACAAAGAAAAAAGTGTCAAGGTATTATTCTAATCGCTATAAATTTTAAGAATATAGACGACTCTTATTTTCGTCGCTTATCATTGAAAGTTTTATTTGGGATAAGATGAAAAAAGGAACTAGAACACGGCTTATAAATCGTTTCCGTTTCAACGGGTTGAAGTGATTGTAGCAACCACGAAGAAACATGTTACGTGCCAAACACCCACATAACCTATGCATTAAATGAAGTCTAATGTGTTTACTGCCCACGTTGTTTGTTGCATATTATTTTCATGTTTAGTGTTTTCTTTAACTAGTTAGTGGATAACCTATTGCATTATAGCCTAGTGGTATCTTGGGGGTGGGATAAAGCTTATGATCATTAGGTCATGAGTTCGATTTCCACAAGGGGGGTTTTCCCAGATTTATTGGGTTTCCTCCTGAATTGGTGTATAGGCATTATTGCCTAGTGGAGATGGATATGATCGGGTGGTTCCGTTGGTGGCACGATGATACTCCAGTGGTCCGTCAGTGATCCAAATTTGCCGTTCAAAAAAAAAAAAAACTAGTTAGTGGATATTAGTGGGTCTAGTGGGTTAGTGTTTCCTAATTTGTTGTAGTTAGTTTGGATCTCATTTTGTAGGTTATATAATAGCCTATAATGATTTGTTATGTTATGAATGAAAAATATTAGTCTTGAATTCTCTCTCTAAATTGCTTTCTGGTTTTCTTTCTATTTTCTTTGGCCAACGAAATCGTTGGAACCACATCAAAACAAAGCCAGAATCAACAATTAGCAACTAATAAACTCTGTTAATGCAACAGAAAACGTGTATAATATAAAATAAAAACTTTATTTATTGCAGAACTAGTTTTAATCACACAAAAAAAACTATTTTGTGTAACCAAACTATAAAGCCGTAACATGGCCAAAAAGATTCCTATTTATGTTACGTCGATGGTAACAAAACTATTAAATACTAAATATTAAACTAAAAGTATCGAATACAAAAAAAAAAAAAAAAAAAAAAACTAAATGGTAACTTAAGAAATTGAATTAAACAATTATCTCATATTAAATAATTACATTTAAATCATGGAAAAATAAATATTAAATCAAAATTGTGAAAAATAAAATATTAAAGTATTAATATCGTTACCGAAAACTAAATATCAGTATCAATAATAAAGCTTTCTAGCCTAGTGGCATCTTGGTGGTGGAATAAGGCTTTGGGACCAATAGGTCCTGGGTTCGTTTTCCACAAGAGGGTTTTTCCCATATTTATTGGATTTCCTCGTGAACTGGTGTATAGGCATTATGCATAGTGGAGATGGATATGATCGGGTGGTTCCGCTGGTGGCACTATGATACTCCAGTAGTCCGTCAGTGATCCAAATTTACTGTTAAAAAAAGTATCAATACTAATATAATTGTTATTAATGGATATAATATCAATAAAAATGTATTAGTTATTAAGTTTTCAAAATAAAATTTTAAACAATACATTTCACTAAAGCTAAAATATAAAGGAGTGAGGAGGTTTACGCGCGGAGCTTGGCTGCTGCAAAGAGAACTAACATAGGCATGTGTGACGGGGTCGAACATTCGACCTCCCTTATGATGTAATTGACGCTAATAAGTGTGATAAATGGGTTCTGTTTGTGGGTTGACACGTTCAACCAGACACAAACCCAATAATTTGACATGAGCCTGAACACTATTGATATCTGAAACCATATCAGACATAAGAACCTAAGCACGATACGAACATTTACAGTTGACACGAACACGACTCGTATTACCCGGATTTTTTTTTTGAATTTCGCATATTAATACTCCAAGTTTACACTCTTACTATAAAAAATACAAATATATATAAAGCATTTACATTTTAATTATAAACTTTATGTCAAATTATTTTTCAAATTTTTATTTTGGTAAAACCACCCAACCAATTTAGTTATGGCACACAACACAGTATTAAGAAAATGAAAAAAAAAAAAGATTAAACACGTCAACCGGGAACCAGACAGTTGACATGAACCCGATCTATTAGATAAACGAGTTCACAGGTTCGACACGAAACTGAGTGGAACCCGTTTATACTAAATACAAACTCACAAATTTCGCGTTAGGTCCGTATCTTGGTAGAAATTCACACTCATAGCGCCTAACCAACTAAGCTGGTTTAATTTCACCAATAGGTGGGGGCAAACGATTAGAAAAACCATTTTTCACGCTTGCAAAATGTTAGAATATCAAGCCCAAACGAATATAAAAGGACGATACGAACAACGACCGACTTTTTTATTTTATTATTTATTAATGGAAGCACACCAGTTACAATATCCTTACCATCTATTTATACTAAACTCATTCTAATTTTAAGAAACTCAAAATCTATTTAAAAAAAGAGTAAAGTACAGTTTCAGCCCTGAGGTTTATACCCAACCCAAGCACATGTAGGGGTGTTCAGAATTCGTTTCGAATTCGAAAAATTCGAAATTCGTTTAAATTCGATTCAATTATCAAGAATTCGTTTCGACTATAAGAATTCAAATTCGAATTTGATTCAATTCGAGTCAAGTAAATCGAATACGAATTTACAATATCAAATTCGATTCGAAATTCGAATAAAAATTATACATTTTTATTTATTATTTATATATATAATACATATATAACTTTTATTAGGCTACACTACAAATTATTTTCAAAATTTATTCCGAGTATTAAAATTACCCATTACCAAACCAACTACATGACCCATAACTAAAACCTAAGTAACAAATCTATCAATAGATTTCTAACCCTAAAAATATTAACTTGTAATGTGGAGTGGCTATTCCCGACTTCTCGTTTTGAATTTTAGATTTATGATACTTTATTTGGAACTGTTTTAATATGATATCGTGTTTTATGGTTACTTTAAAATTTATGTTTCATTTTGATGGTTTTTTACATGTTTTTAAAGAATCTATATCAAATCAAATTTATTCGAATTCGAATTTTTAACCGAATACGAATCGAATACGAATTGGGTTTTTTAATCAAATACGAATTCGAATCGAATTTGGTAGATTTTAATCGAATTCGAATCGAATACGAATTCAAGGGAAAATAAAAATTATTCGAATAATTCGAAAATTCGATATTCGATTCGATGAACACCCCTAAGCACATGTTCAGCCCTCATTTGAGAAAAATCAATAGTCTGGTCTCTTCGGTTGTCAATTGGAATCAATCAAGTCTCTCTATCAAACGTCGGATAGATGAACACTAGGATTTTGGTTAAAAGACCTTAATACCCTTTAGGGACCGAAATTGCAATAGGAATTAGTCATCTCCCTCCCTTTTAATGGTTCTGCTACCCACCACTTCAAACCTCCTATTCTCTGCAAATGAGGTAGTGGTGGAGTGGTTCGGGAAAGAATTGGTGTTCTTTGTGACTCAGGTTCGATTCCCGCTCTTCTTATTATTTTCTATGGCATCCAGTTGAAGAGCGAATACGGGTGGCGCCGGTTTGACTTGGATGAGAGGCGAGATTTTACCGATTATTCCACTGTCGTGCCTTCGGGCGGGTGGAGGTCGGGTTTCCGCGCATCTGGGGAGAGCCAAGGGGCTGGCAGTGGTCGAGTAGTCGACCTTGGCCACAACACCCGGTGTCACACAAGAAGGATTGGATCAGAGGAGATAAACACAGTCATTAATTGAAAGATTTGTAATCAAATCAAAAGATTACATTGCATGCTTACAAACTAAAACTTCCCCTCAGCCTGATGCTACTTGGTCAATCACACAAGAAGGATTGGATCAGAGGAGATAAACACAGTCAGTCCATCAAGTGAAACAGTAGAGACAACTGGTCCATTTATAGAGCATGTCAAACCACCGAAGCATCTTGGCTGACGTCATCATGAATGTGACATCTAACAATTAACTAACTCTAAGTACTGATCTATACATCCATTGTTATCTAACAACTGATCCTATTACAATAAGACAAAGTAAAACAACTGTTTCTTTATTCCACTGATTTATTCCAAGCAAGGCTTTGGTCTTCTCAGCAATGCTTGACTGAAGGCAATAGTTTGAAGAGCAGTACTTAGTATTTGACATTCTTTTAGTCTTCACATCAGCTGTTGTACTAATCAGTGGATAAAACAAATCAGAATTATAGATCAGCAGTTGTTTGAACCACTGTCAAGGGGAAAGTCTGAAGCCTAACAACTGATGCTGTCCGTTTCTTCAAGCTCTTTGTCATAGTTGCAAACCTAAATAATCCAAATTTATATAAAATGATCAGAGTCGGTGTATAAGCTTTTAGCAAGCCTATCCTTACTTTCAATTAATTCAGGTCATATAAGATAAAGATTACAACCGGATAGTTTGTGGTGGTGGTGGGACCCCAATACTTGAGGGCTGCTAATTCATAAGCTCTACACTGCATTGTAATAGTGACTGGCAGGCCAACCAATTACCAACCTGGTCGGTTCAGTTTTCTTAATCACAAACCATTATTAGAAGTTTAATCCATATTTTTGACAAAAACTTGGCGAAGTGGATGGTGAACATCCGGTTATCTGATAACTAACATTTGTAACCTTGTCACACCTCTATAAATTGAGGCTACTATACAAAAACCACTGCTTTTTCCTACAAACTTAAAGGTTAATTAGACACTATCTATATATAACATAATGCACTCACAATTGCACTTAATTCACAAAGTGAAACCGACACAACTTATATTTACCTTCACAAAGTGAAATCGACACAAATTCTTCAAGCTCTTTCTCATAGTTGCAAACCTAAATCACCCAAATTTACATAAAACATGATCAGAGTCGGTAAATAAGCTTTTAGCAAGCCCATCCTTACTTTCAATTAATTCAGGTCATATAAGATAAAGATTACTACCGGATAGTTTGTGGTGGTGGTGGGACCCCAATACTTGAGCGCTGCTAATTCATAAGCTCTAGCTGCTTTGTCTTCCTTATCGTATCCACCTGGTTAATTAAAATCATAAATCAACATCCACTTCCATAAATTTAGTAGTTATAAATTTAGGTGTTTTTGAGCTTGTGCTCGTCCTTAAAACTAAGCCTAAAGCAAACATATGAAGAGAAACCACAAACAGATAATATAATTATCGAACATATTATAATCAAATCGCAAGAAAATTAGTTCTACGTATCTATGTCAAAGGCAGAAATCCACAAATGAAAAGAATAAGTGATAGTGAGTTGTGCACATGGGTTGAACCAAAGAATAAAGAAGACACCTGCAAAAGATATTGAAAATTTAGCCATTAAAATGATTGGAAGAATGAAAACCATAGAGAACGATAATCAATGTTGTTGTTTGTAACACCCCAACCCGGAAGGGCTGACGTGTCACAATAACAGTGATATCATAAACAAAAGTCATAATTCCATTTATTTATTTAACAAGGATACAACCACCCGATACTAAATTTAAGTTTAATACACAAGCAGACACATTTAACTTTATTAACTAACATCTTCAGATTTATTCCTAAGCTTTATTCTTCTCTCTTTTCCCCGCCCAAGATAACCTGCTGACCTGTAAATACAAAATTTATACGGAATGAGCCGAATGCTCAGTACGGAATATAGGCTCAAAGAACAAATAACGCTTTATGCAAAATTTATACAATGTAAGAACATAATTTCATAATCATATCTTACGGATGTACCCATGAGCAAACTGAAAACGTGACAACACACAGGTAGCTACTCCTGCATACTTATCACACGAGATGGCCAGTTGGCATACCTGTTATCCATCTCATTAACTTAAATTCTAGGATCGATCCATACGCCTCCTAGTAGCTTTGTACCACACTTGTACCTAGGGACGCCGTGAACTAATCTCTCCGTCACAGATGGAGCACATGATGTTGATGCCGCAACAACATGCTCGTGGGACACTCCACGAGAAGCGATACTCAGGGTATCAGAGTACAAATGGTCATATTCACATAACTTATAAAACTTATTTTCAGAACAGAACGGAACATATATTGGAACATGCGATAATGAGTACAACTAACATAATACTATCGCACGACATGAAAGCTTAAATCAAATGATTAGAATAGAATTCGAACGGACTGTCAAATGAATCGATAATCAAAGACGTAAAGAGTGTATGAATTTAATGGGTTTTATAACAATTTGAATATGAAGCAACAAGAAGTGGGGTAAGGATCCGTACCTTAATAATTCCAAATTGATGCTACCTTGTGATAATATTTCAGATTTATACGGACAGAGTTTAGACTACTGATTAGTCTTTTAACCTAATTTAAATAACATGCACACAACTAGGTTAGTAACTTAATACAGCCTTTACGATAACTCACGAGATCAAATTCTCACAACGAATGACAAAGTGCGATACTTCATCCATCGAATTAACGATGATCCGTCAAATTAATGACGAACGACAAAGTACAATACTTTATCCATCGAATTAACGATGATCCGTCAAATTAATGACGAACGACAAAGTATAACCCTAATGTGGGCAGCACTTAAACATCCATTAGATATATTGATCGATCGGACAATGAATCGTAATAGCGATCGAGTTATTACCCTGTTCTGCAGCACCCCGCTATGCTTAATTAGTGTTTTGTGTGTATTTGGAAAGTAATTGGATGATATCTCAGCGAGTATTCAGAGTTTCTTCGTCGTTTTTGTGCCCAGATTCAAGTCCCAACCTCCTCTATTTATAGCCAAATTTTGACCTTGACGCGGCCCGCGTGACCTTAAGACTATTCTTACGCGGGCCGCGTGGCAACTTATTTTGGGCATAGGGTTGCCACGTGTGGGACTAGCCTAGCTGAATCGACAGTTTTTAAAATCTCAACTTCTTCCGCAAGTTATTAGGATAATCGTTAACTAGGTTTTACCCCCCCCCCCACCTGAGTTTTAGGGGCCCTAATCCTGATTCTGAAAATTCTGAAAAATTTAGGGTTTGTACGAAATTACTTGGGTGTCTTAATTAGGGTTTCCTATGGGTTAATTTAATAAAATAATTAGGTCTTTTAATGAGGGTCGTTAAATTATTAGTTTATTATTCCTTTATTTCTAGAATAATGATTTTAAATTTTCGGTTATTACAACTATTACCCCCTTAAAAGAAATTTCGTCCTCGAAATTTTTCAAATATATCGTATAAGTAACGGGAACGGAATTTTCATAGCAGAGTTACTAAAAAATATCTCCTACTTAATTATGCTTAATCATAACTAAAATATATTCACATAAGGCAAAGCATGAATGACCATAAGCAGAAATAAATGAACATAGATCAACTAGCAAGGTTTACCATTACCTTAACTAAAATTCTATTGCTAGAATAGATTAGGGTATAGAGAGCGAATTGATTCTTCAGATTCCCATGTTGCTTCGTGTTCAGAGTGATTCTTCCAGAGGATTTTAACAAACGGAATTACTTTCCTACGCAAAACCCTTTCTTGTCGATCTAAAATGGCTTCTGGCTCCTCTTCGTAGGACAAATCCTCGTGAATTGTAAGCAACGGATAACTAATGACATGAAGTGGATGATAATTATATCCTCTTAACGAGGAGACATGAAAAACGTTATGAACGTGAGAGAGTTGAGGCGGTAAAGCTAATCGATATGATACTTCTCCAATTCTTTCAAGGATTTCAAATGGACCGATGAAACGGGGACTAAGCTTCCCTTTAATTCCAAATCTACGAACGCCACGCCAAGGTGATACCTTTAAGAAAACGTGGTCGCCAATTTTAAATTCGAGTGGTCGTCTATCTTGATCTGCATAGCTCTTTTGTCTGCTTTGAGCTTCTTTCAGTTTTTCTCGTGCCATAGTGACTTTTTCATTTGTAATCTGAACTAATTCTGGCCCTTCAATAATCTTCTCTCCAACTTCATCCCAGCATATCGGTGCGCGACATTTCCGTCCGTACAAAAGCTCAAAAGGTGCCATGCCAATACTTGCTTGCCAACTATTGTTGTAAGCGAACTCAACAAGACATAGATATTCATCCCAGTTTCCAGACCATTCAAGTGCACATGCTCGGAGCATGTCTTCCAAGGTCTGAATCGTGCGTTCTGACTGTCCATCTGTTTGTGGATGGAAAGCCGTACTAAACTTCAGTCGTGTACCCCAAGCTGCCTGAAAACCTTTCCAAAATCGTGAGGTGAAACGTGGGTCTCTATCGGAAACAATGGAAGATGGTGTGCCATGGAGTCGAATAATTTCTTGAAGAAATATTTCGGATAACTTATTAACCGAAAATCCTTGCTGAATCGGTAGAAAATGTGCTGACTTCGACAATCTATCGACAACAACCCATACAACATCATTCTTCTTGAAAGTTTTAGGCAAACCGGTAACAAAATCCATTGTGATCTCATCCCACTTCCATATGGGAATATCCAATGGCTGCAACAGACCGCTTGCTCGTTTGTGTTCAATTTTCACTTGTTGGCAAGTGAGGCATTTACTTACGTATCGAGCAACGTCTTCCTTCATGCCATTCCACCAGAAGTTCTGTCTTAAGTCTCGATACATCTTGGTAGATCCTGGGTGAATTGAAAATGGTGAGCTGTGAGCTTCGGCTAACAATGACTCACGAAGGCTGGAGTCATCGGGTACACAAAGTCTCTTACCGCACCAAATCACCCCATGATGGTCTATACAAAATTCAGATTGCTTACCCACCTCAAGATTTTGCACAATTGCCCAAAGTTCTCCATCTTGCTTTTGTGCATCTTTGATCCTTGATATGAGGTCGGGTTCAATCTGCATTCTAGCTAGATATCCATCAGATTTACTAACCTGAAGCCAAATGTTCATCTTTTCGAGATCCTTCCTAATATGAGGCTGAATTTGTAAGCAAGATATAGTCCCTGAATTCTTTCGGCTCAACGCGTCAGCTACAACATTGGCTTTGCCTGGATGGTATTGAATATTTGCGTCGTAATCTTTTAAAAGTTCTAACCACCTTCTTTGCCTCATATTTAGCTCCTTCTGCGTAAATATGTACTTGAGGCTCTTGTGGTCGGTAAAGATATCACAACTCTCACCATACAGATAGTGTCGCCAAATCTTAAGTGCAAAAACTACTGCGGCTAGTTCTAAATCATGTGTAGGGTAGTTAACTTCATAAGGCTTCAACTGACGGAAGGCATAAGCGATAACCTTCCCATGTTGCATTAGCACACAACCTAATCCTTTCTTTGAGGCATCACTATAGACTTGGTAACCTCCTGATCCAGAAGGTAGAGCGAGTATCGGAGAGGATACAAGTTGTTTCTTCAATTCTTCAAAGCTTGTCTCTTGTTCCTCATTCCATGAGTACTTCACCCCTTTCCTTAGGAGTTTTGTGAGTGGTAAAGCAATTACCGAGAATCTTTCAACAAATCTTCGGTAATAGCCGGCAAGACCCAAGAAACTTCGTATCTCGGTAACAGAAGTGGGTCTTGGCCATTTTGTAATAGCTTCAACCTTTGTTGGGTCTACCATAATTCCCTCTGCTGATATGACATGACCTAGAAATGCCACCTGGCTAAGCCAAAAGTCACATTTGGAAAACTTAGCGTACAACTTCTCATGCCGCAAGGTTCTAAGTACTGCATGTAGATGTGCTTCATGCTCTTTGTGGCTCTTAGAATACACTAGAATGTCATCGATAAAGACAATAACGAATTTGTCTAGGAATTTGTGAAATACGCGATTCATCAAATCCATGAAGACTGCAGGTGCATTAGTTAGCCCAAAGGGCATAACCAAAAATTCGTAATGACCATATCGAGTACGAAAGGCGGTCTTGGGAACATCATCATTCTTGATCTTTAGCTGATGGTACCCGGATCTCAGATCGATTTTTGAAAAGAACTGAGCCCCCTGAAGTTGATCAAAGAGATCATCAATGCGAGGCAGAGGATACTGATTACGAATAGTAATCTTGTTCAACTCTCGGTAGTCAATACATAAACGCATACTACCGTCTTTCTTCTTCACAAATAAGACCGGAGCACCCCACGGTGAAACACTGGGTCTTATGAATCCTAGATCTAACAATTCTTGCAATTGTTCCTTCAATTCCTTCAGTTCCATCGGGGCCATACGGTATGGAGCTTTAGAAATAGGTTCGGCACCAGGGATCAAGTCGATGGTGAATTCTACCTGACGGTCGGGTGGTAATCCCGGAAGTTCATCCGGAAATACATCAGGATATTCACGAACAACGGAGTGGTTATCAATACTCTTAACACTAGCAGAAGTATCCTTAATCGATGCTAGGAATCCAGCACATCCGTTTGATATGAATTTTCGAGCTTTGAGTGCGGAGATAATTTTAAGAGATTTATGAGCTTGAGTTCCCTGATATATAATATCAGGATGATGAAGATCACCGAAAATAACACGGCGGAAATCACAATCTATAGTTACGCGATGTCGAGACAACCAATCTATTCCTAGAATAACATCAAAGTCACACATATGTATTGGAAATAGGTCTGCCTTACACACCATAGATTCAATATTGATCGGACAATCTTTATATACGTAAGTGATTGCGGATGAATTTTCCATGGGAGTGGAAATGATTAAGGTATGATTTAAGAGAGTTGGTTTTATCGGAAGGTACTTAGTAAACGAGTGGGATACTAAAGAATGAGTCGCTCCTGTGTCGAATAACACATAGATACTATGTTTACCAAGCTGAAGGGTTCCCGACACAGTACTTGGGACATTAGCAGCATCAGTAGCAGAAAGTGCGAAAACTCTTCCTCCAACATTGGGTTGGTTATTCTTCTTAGTGTCTTTCTTTGTACACTCCTTGATCATATGTCCAGTTTGGCCACATCTAAAGCATGCTCCTGTACTCCGGTGACATACGCCTTGATGTCTCTTACCACAAATATTACATAGAGGATATGTAATTTGATTTGGGTTTACATGTTGATTCAGTGGTTGAGCTCTAATAGGTTCTGCATACAACTGAATCTGGTTTTGAGCAGGCCTCGGGTTTTGCAGTCTAGGTTGCCATGGACGTGCCTGATTTCCAGAGTTTTGATTTCCTTGCACTTTGCGATCTTGATGCTGTGGCGTAGTGGATGATTGGCCGATTGCCTGCTTAAATTGTCCTTCCCTATTTCTCTTCTTATTATCCCCAGTTCGAGATAAGAATTCTTTCCTTTCGAATTCAAAAGTTTTGATTGCATCAGCAACTTCGGTGATATCTTTAAATTTCATGTACATGATCGACTTCCGAATTCGATCATTGACTGCCCACTTGCATTTTTCTGCCTGGACTTCTGCTGATCCTGCAACTTCTCCTACAATACTAGCCAACCTTGAAAATCGAGTAATGAACTCAGAGGCTGGTTCATCACTCCCCTGTCGAATCACAGCATACTCCCTGATATAAGCTTCTTTATCAGCGGTCGAAAAATACTTGTCGTAAAAGATATTACGAAAGTCGACCCATGAAAGATTAGCGTCAAAATCATCCCCTCCTTTGACTTGCTTATATCCTTCCCACCAAGTTTGTGCGTCATCTTCAAATTTGTAGGTAGCCAGTCTAACTTTGTATTGCTCCGGAACTCCAAGAACTCCGAAGATCTTTTCAATATGAGCTATCCAGTTTCTTGCTTCGACTGGATTAGTAGCGTGACTAAAGGATTTCGGCTTTTGTTTTTGAAATTTACTAATCCATATGTCTATACTATAATTAGTATTGTTCGTGGTATTCTCACGAGTTTCTTCACCAGAGGTTGGATTCGTGTTATTACGTTCTGGATGACGAGTTTGTTGAATAACGGCCTCAGCTGTTTGAGCAACCAGGTTTGGAAGCAACCCGGCAACAGCCTGGTTGATAGCATTAATTACGCTTGGATCAACTGGAGTCTCATTCGAAGAAGTGTTGTTACGTACATGGTTAGTACGAGTACTCCTACGTAGCGGACGACGAGGAGGCATATCTATACGAATAAACATAGGAATTAAACCAAATAAGAGATCAAGTTGAATCCTATCATAGATATCTACCCATTCCTCACAGGTTTTTATTACTATCTTCAAGTTTTCTACAGGAAAGAGCCTTTGCTCTGATACCATAGCTGTAACACCCCAACCCGGAAGGGCTGACGTGTCACAATAACAGTGATATCATAAACAAAAGTCATAATTCCATTTATTTATTTAACAAGGATACAACCACCCGATACTAAATTTAAGTTTAATACACAAGCAGACACATTTAACTTTATTAACTAACATCTTCAGATTTATTCCTAAGCTTTATTCTTCTCTCTTTTCCCCGCCCAAGATAACCTGCTGACCTGTAAATACAAAATTTATACGGAATGAGCCGAATGCTCAGTACGGAATATAGGCTCAAAGAACAAATAACGCTTTATGCAAAATTTATACAATGTAAGAACATAATTTCATAATCATATCTTACGGATGTACCCATGAGCAAACTGAAAACGTGACAACACACAGGTAGCTACTCCTGCATACTTATCACACGAGATGGCCAGTTGGCATACCTGTTATCCATCTCATTAACTTAAATTCTAGGATCGATCCATACGCCTCCTAGTAGCTTTGTACCACACTTGTACCTAGGGACGCCGTGAACTAATCTTTCCGTCACAGATGGAGCACATGATGTTGATGCCGCAACAACATGCTCGTGGGACACTCCACGAGAAGCGATACTCAGGGTATCAGAGTACAAATGGTCTTATTCACATAACTTATAAAACTTATTTTCAGAACAGAACGGAACATATATTGGAACATGCGATAATGAGTACAACTAACATAATACTATCGCACGACATGAAAGCTTAAATCAAATGATTAGAATAGAATTCGAACGGACTGTCAAATGAATCGATAATCAAAGACGTAAAGAGTGTATGAATTTAATGGGTTTTATAACAATTTGAATATGAAGCAACAAGAAGTGGGGTAAGGATCCGTACCTTAATAATTCCAAATTGATGCTACCTTGTGATAATATTTCAGATTTATACGGACAGAGTTTAGACTACTGATTAGTCTTTTAACCTAATTTAAATAACATGCACACAACTAGGTTAGTAACTTAATACAGCCTTTACGATAACTCACGAGATCAAATTCTCACAACGAATGACAAAGTGCGATACTTCATCCATCGAATTAACGATGATCCGTCAAATTAATGACGAACGACAAAGTACAATACTTTATCCATCGAATTAACGATGATCCGTCAAATTAATGACGAACGACAAAGTATAACCCTAATGTGGGCAGCACTTAAACATCCATTAGATATATTGATCGATCGGACAATGAATCGTAATAGCGATCGAGTTATTACCCTGTTCTGCAGCACCCCGCTATGCTTAATTAGTGTTTTGTGTGTATTTGGAAAGTAATTGGATGATATCTCAGCGAGTATTCAGAGTTTCTTCGTCGTTTTTGTGCCCAGATTCAAGTCCTAACCTCCTCTATTTATAGCCAAATTTTGACCTTGACGCGGCCCGCGTGACCTTAAGACTATTCTTACGCGGGCCGCGTGGCAACTTATTTTGGGCATAGGGTTGCCACGTGTGGGACTAGCCTAGCTGAATCGACAGTTTTTAAAATCTCAACTTCTTCCGCAAGTTATTAGGATAATCGTTAACTAGGTTTTACCCCCCCCCCCCTGAGTTTTAGGGGCCCTAATCCTGATTCTGAAAATTCTGAAAAATTTAGGGTTTGTACGAAATTACTTGGGTGTCTTAATTAGGGTTTCCTATGGGTTAATTTAATAAAATAATTAGGTCTTTTAATGAGGGTCGTTAAATTATTAGTTTATTATTCCTTTATTTCTAGAATAATGATTTTAAATTTTCGGTTATTACATTGTTTTTGTTTTAAGTAGTTGAAAATCACAGGGTGTAAATGACATTGTGACCTGAATCGATGATAAGTTTACGGCTATAGATACGGCAATCAGATGTAGGCAGCAGCTGATCACGGCGGCGTTGAGGGTTTGCATTAGAGAAACAGAGAGGGTGGAGTGAACAGGGGAACCAACTCCATCAGAGAGAAATGGATTCATTTCTGAAAGTGAAGCTCTAATTTTGATGATATATGTTTGTAAAGATGATGAATAAACACTACATGAGGGTTTGAATGTTACCAAAGAGATGGAATTGTACCTTTGTTATGAAGATTTCGTAAGGCGGAAGGACGGCAGAGAGAATTAGGGCAGAAGATTTCGATATGAAGAAGAAATTGAGATAATTCCAGATTCTTGCCAAAGAAGAAAGAGTATTGCGTTTAAAACACTCGTATGTCTTTGTCTCCTTGATTCAAGATAAATGTATTCAGAAAATTGTTAGTAATGGAAAATGGGTTTAAGACCATGCGTAGTGGTAAGGGTGAATAATGCCCCTACCCTTTGGTGTTTTCCGCCATGTGGCAGTCCAGTCAGCAAGAGGCATTATTGAGCGTTTTTCTAAAATGAGTGTAGTGGGGATGTGGGTATTATATTAAAAAAGGGGTGTAAAGAATTAAATAAAAAAAACTAACCAAAAAAAGGGGATTGACCAAGAAAAAGAGGGATGCATGTGATTGGCCAACAATTTGCCATTTTAGCGTGATTCAACACACGCCGAGGGGGCTTTTTTGGAAAATAACGCCGAAACACGCCCAAGGGGGTGGGGGCTTGGCGTTTTCGGGCGTGTTTGGGGGCTTTTTTAAAAACAAAACGCCCACTACGGACGGTCTAAAGTATAAACTTCATTGTCAAATTCGTCGCTAGTTATTAGCAATGAGTCTAAACTTCGTTATCAATCAATAAAAGACCATTTAAACATTAATTTTTGTTTCTTCATACGGGTTTTTGGGCGTTTATAAGAAACTAGTATTAAGGCCCTGCGTTGCAGAGTTTGTTGTAAAACTGTGTCAAGTAGTACCAATACTATATCACTATCAGCGACCACCAACACCGGAAAAGCTTGTAAAAACAAATTAAATAAAAAAGAAAAAAATAACGTCGAGCGAAAAAGCAAACGTAAAATCTTTGAATCACGAACGCTCGTTGCAGAGAAATTAAACCAAAACGTAAAACATAGAAAAAAACAACTAAGTCAATCAAGGACCCGCGGGTTGGTCAAATTTGTTAAACGGAGAAAAATAGATGTGCTGCGACGGGCCAGTCAAACGGGAAAAATATATGGAAAAAATGTTGAACCCCACACGCACGTTGCGGTCATTAACTCACAAAATTTAGAACGAAACGAAAAACGTAGGAAAAATGATAAGTATTGTGGACCAAAATTGAAAATAAAAAAGAGTTGGGATTAGATTGCAAAAGATGAAAAACTTTGGGTTAAAAGTAAAAAAAACACAAAGGGTCTAAATTGCAAAATTGAAGTTATTTATTAATCTTGGATAAGAATAATGATAAAAATAAATGATATCTATATATTAGTTATTAATATTAATATTACGAGATATTTATTAAATAATTATAAATAAAATTTATGAGGTTGAAGGAGCGAATGACATGTGGCATTATTTGAATTACATATATAATAAGTTAGATTATAAAACTAACAAAAGATCACCATCATGTTGGTTTACTTGATGGATTCTTGGGTATAATTTTTAGTCATTATATAAAACTCAAGCGGATAACTTTATTATAATATAACTTTAGAGATTATTTTCTCTGTTTTTTTTTATTTTATTTTTCATTAATACTTACTAAGTTATATCAAAACAGAAGTTAGACGGGCAACAAGCTGCGTTGCCACCTCTTTCTGAATTGCAAACCCTAATCTACCAAACACAAAACCCTGCCCTCTGGGACTGAACAATTGTTGTGGATGACCCGTTGGACCCTGGTCATGAGTTGGATAGCTTCTGACGGTAGGGAGCTAAATGTGTCAAAGGCAAAATGGACAAAAACATGTTGGTTCTCTACACAACCTTTAGCGTGCTTATCAACTTTTTTTGATTCTGCCTTTATTGCTGCTTGTCCAGCTACAAACCCGTTTTCCCTTTTTAGTTTGAAATATGAATTTATCATATTTATACCTCGTATTTTATTATTATAAACTAAAACAATAAAGTTACAACAACGGTATGAAACTCCTACAACTTTATAATACAATGTGAACCCACAAAAAGATGAAACCATTACGTAGTAGATAACATCTGACCACATCGAAACAATATGGATGTCTGCCCTTTTTGAATCTTGTACAAGATTCTTAAAGCTAGCAATCATAAGTACTCCACAAAAAGATTCAACAGAAAGTAGTCAATTTGTAATATCCCACAATATTCTTGTATGAGAACACCATATGAACTAATTTTAGTACATCAAACAGGAACAGTTCGGTTAGTTGTGTTTGCGGTAGGCTCGGTATCCTCTTCGTTCTCACCCGACATTTCTTCAAGCGATTTACCGTTAGGTTCGGGGACCAAAAACGTAAATAACAATCCTAATGCATTGACCACACCCAAAATGATGAGGGTGTACCTGATTCCGATACCGGTAGGATAACCGGCGTCGGTCTTTTTCGGGTCTCTGCTTTGAGAAGCGTAGAGGAACCCGTAGGCCCCGACGATGGCGCCAGCTTTTCCGGCTGCAGCGGAGATACCGTGGCAGGTGGAACGGAGTCTTGCGGGGAAGATTTCGGCTGGAACCACGAAAGTGGTGGAGTTAGGGCCGAAGTTGGCGAAAAAGAATGTTAACGAGTACATGACTACGAAGCCGATACGGTTCTCGTGTTGGGTCCAGTGGTGGTAAGGAATGGCGAGGGCGAACATGAAGACGGTCATGAAAAAGAATCCCATGAGTTGGATTGCGAAACGGCCCATGCGATCGATGAAAAAGACCGTGAACCAGTAACCGGGAACGGTACTGCATATTGCGATAAGGGTTTGGGCTTTCGCCACTCGGTAGACTTCACCAATGGCACTCATTGTGTTCGCGGCCGGGATCCACCCGATACCACTTAAGACGTCTTTTTGGAAGAGGTTGTTTGAGTAGAAAGCGATATCGAGTAAGAACCAAGTGGAAGTGGTTCCGAGCAAGTGGAGGCCGTGGCGACGGGCGAATTCTTTCGAAAACAATCCGAATGAGTTTCTAGTATCATGAGTAATTTTCTCTACCTTCTGCTCTTCGGGTTCGATTTCAACTTGTAAAACTCGAGCCATGTCTTGCGCCGCTTGTTTAGCGTTTTTCGCTACCAAAGCGGTGTAACGTGCGGTTTCCGGCATCTTCATACGCCAGTAGTAAGTCAAAGCTGCTGGAATCGCACCAAACATGAGTATAATACGCCATACGTAGTCCGCTTGTGGGACCGTGGACCCAAGTTTGTTCGATTTATAGGCAGGAGCATTAAACGCGTGGTCAAAAGAAGACGACACGATTAACGCTACTATCCCACTAGCCAAAATCCCAAACCCTTGCATGGCGAAAACCGCAGCGATAAACGCACCACGGGTTTTCTTATTAGCGTATTCCGACATAATTGTAGCCGAGAGCGGGTAATCACCACCTATGCCGAACCCGAGCCAAAACCTAAAGAAACAAAGTGTGGCCATGACACCTTTGGCTTCATTCCCAAATGAAAGCCCAGAGGCAAGTGAACATATAACCATAAGTGCTAAAGTCATACCATAGACTCTCTTTCTACCCATTTTGTCACCAAGCCACCCGAAAAAGAGTTGACCACATAAGGTTCCAACGAGTGCGACACCTGTGACCGATGAGGCCACACCGGGTGGTAGGGTCCCGGGCTTTGCACCATCTTTGAAGTAGTAAATTCGACCGAGCAATCTGGTGACGAGGGAGATTGCAAAAAGATCGTATGCGTCCGTGAAGAAACCCATACCGGCGATGACGATCGCCGTGAAATGGTACAATTGTGTTTTCGCCGAATCAAGTGCACTGAGCACTTGTAGTTGCTCTCGAGCCATGGCTAGTTTCTTCTTCCAAAACTATGCCTACAACCAAAGAATATACCAAGTTACTTTTTTAGAACAATAAATTCACATACACTCAACTGGTCCGTTAGTGATCCAAATTTACAAATTTATTCGTCAGTAATCCAAATTTATCGTTAAAAAAATTGAATTGGAACCCAATAAACTCACTCATGTACTGATGTACAAATGTTGAAATTAGGAGGCTTGAATTGGTTGTCTTAGTTAAATATATATTAAATAAAATATTGTAAATATACCTTGTGATATGTATAAATATCTACCAATAAAATTAAATATTTCCAGCTGTCATATCATCAATTATCATAATCATATTAAATTGTATTAAAAATGTTCGGAAGACTGGTTCAAAACAAGATATTTTAATATTTTCTGGTTGTAACGATGATGACCAAAATAGGTGGACCAGCCAATGACTTTTAGTACTCTTTTGTTAGATTAGTGGGTATGGAGAGCCTACCCAAGGGATGGGTTGTTAACTCACCGTCACGTATGAGGAGCTTGAAGGGGATGGACCTAGAGGGGTGGGGGATGAACCCAGTATGTATGTATAGCTGTGTGTGTGAGGAGAGAGAAATTGAGGCCCGTCAACATCGGCTGGTGGGAGTCGAAAAGGACGAGCCGGAGGAGTGGGGGGGCGGTGTGGGGGTCCGGCGCCGGGCCAGGCCGGGCCTAAGCCGGCCCCATACCGTCTGGTCTTAAACGAAAAGTCATGCATGAAGTATGCATTTACAAACAAACAAAACAAACAAATATAAACAATTAAGACAAACGTATTGTTCAACTATATGGTCATACCAACCCTAACCTGTAACATAATTTCTATAAATATTTAGTATTATTAAAAAAATTAAAATACTTGAGTAAATTTTAAATGCATGTCCCCATGTTGATGTTAAATGTATAAAAAATAATGTTACTTCTGACTTTTACTTAAAAGCAACCTAGGAAAATGACTTAATTATTGGAAGGAAGTCAAGTTGGACTGTGATCCATAGCGTTAAATGGGTTCGATTCGGATTTTACAATACGAATTATCAGAATATGTGAATAATCTAGTGTTTACGTCGACAATATTATGTGCGTAACTGAAAACTCATTGACACGCATACGAAAACATACATATACCCATAGACTTAGTTAATTAAAACAGTTGTTGAATAGTCCAGCTTTCAACTTCTTTTAGGCTTATTCTGAGGGCTGACCCTGAGAATTCATGTACTCTGTTTGAGCTTGAAAAACGTGTCATCTGGCCTTAACGAAATTGTGTATTGGGCTCACTAAAGGTGTAAACCTAATGCCAATGGGCTAATAACTAATCTAAACCATAAAAATAGTTTTGTAAGTGGGACTATCTTGGTGTTTGTATGGATATATCCTATTAAAAATAATATTATACATATACATATTGGGTTTTTTCATTAAATAATGTGCCCTTCGAAATATTGGGCCCTGGCCGGTGGTACTCCTCGTCCACCCTTAAAGCCGCCCATGCTCATTCTATTCTCACACTCCTAAAATCTTTTTTCCATGTCGTTTTCACTCTATCTCTCTATATGTATCTATGTATATATAGAGAGAGACAGAGGGAAGAATGTGTGAATCTTAACACCCTTTTTTTATGAGCCAGTGTAGAGACCGTATGAGAGAGAGAGAGAGAGTACCTTGTGAGGAGATGGCAACACAATTATTTTAGAGAGAAGAAGAAGAAAATGAATTGAAGATGGTGAGAAGAGGATACATTGAGTCCATCTCTATTTAAAGATTCACATGTGTAAGAATCATTTGTAGCATATTAAGGTATATGCTCGTATGGGTCAAGTCAACGCTCTCTCACATAATGATCTAATCTATTTTTAAGTCAACTGCCAGCTTGCCTCAGTTTTTCAATAAAAATTAATAAGGATGTTTGTTTAGCTCTTAAAACAGGTTTTTAATGGGTCAGATTTTTTACTGGTTCAGCATTTAATGGTTTAGACTGTTTGTTTTATGAGCAGATGTCTGAATGGTTCAGACATTTGCCTCTGAATGGTTAAGCACTATACCGAGTCTGAATGATTAAGACCTCTAATCTGAATTGGTTAGACATTTACCTTGAACGGTTAAATATTATACTAGCTCTTAATGACTTAGATCTCTTACTGTTTCAGCATTTAATGGTTCAGATCTCTTACTGATTCAGCACTTAACCATTCAGAAGTTGTCAAACAACCCCTTAACATGCCCTGTATCCAATAATTAAAAAAAGTTATAACCTTGATCTCAATCATCTCATAGAGTCAATACATTAACGATGGTTGAGTAGAAACTTAAACAACTAACGTTGCTTCAGATTTGATGAAAATTTTTGAGGATAACTATTGATCATATCTAGAAAAAACATTTTTTACGCTTTAGATTTTTTTTGTTAGAATATATTTTTAATTTAAACTCTCTCTCTCTCACCTTATGATAAGATGCGTACGCTGACATCTAATCTAGGTTTTTAATTGAATGCGGTAACACAATATTATTAAGTAACTTTGTATTATTACGCACGTTATTGCATAATTACGTACGTTACAATACATAATTACACACATTATTTGCATAATTACGCACGTTATATTGGTGGTAGCGTATCGTCGCACATTAAGAGCCTTTTGTACCTTAACCCCCCCCCCCCCCCCCCCCCTCTATATATATAGAGAGAGAGAGAGAGTTTAAAATACAACAATCCTTCATTAACGTGCGATTACGCGAGTAAAATCATAATGTGCGTAGTTATGAATATTATATGCATGATTAGGGTTTACTCATGGTGATTTTGTTGTTTTTTTTTTTTTGTGACCACATGCGTGATTATGGTTTTTGTTCAAGCGTGATTATGGTTTTTTCTCTGTATGATTAGAGTTTGAGTTGTATAACATGCGTAATTTACTCGCGTACGCATCACACATTTACGTTACTTCTCCTATATATAGTTTTTATTTATTTATTTTATGTATATTAGCCTTTTGTTTAACAACTGAAAATGATGTATAACATAAACTATGAATAATATCCAAGAGAAATCAAACTACAGCATGAATTCAACAAAATATCTTACTGCAAAGTATAACAAAATAATTATAAATAATATCTCTTTTTCCTTACCCTTTGTCGAATGATTATTAGTTATCGACACTAAAGGTTTTAAAGTTACATATCATCCGACTGTTTATATCAATCAATATTGTTTGTTTAACTTGTCAACTACGAGTTTACGACTCTTTTCCTTGACACCCTTCCGATTAAAGGTGTCGAATTCGATTAAGGTATTACATACCTCATGACTTGTAAGAGTTTAAAAAATATAATTAAGAGAGATGAAAAAGTTTGTAAAAATATATATATTAGAAAAAAAAAACATTTATATATATATAGAAAGTATAATGTACTTCACGAAATATATAACATGCGTAATTATTTTTTTGACCAAAATAACGTGCGTGATTTTGGATCCCATGCGTGATTATGTGGTCCCATGCGTGATTATGTGTTCCATGCGTGATTATACCCCTGATCCAACGGTTACCATTGTCTCCTACGTGAAGTATGATAAGCCGTGAAGTATGTTAACTTTTCTCTCTCTCTCTCTATATGTATATATATATATATATATATATATATATATATATATAATGTAAGTATCTATAGAAAACCCACTTTAATTTAGAAAACCCGGGAAACTCTAACCTCCCGATGTTTTAAAAAAAAAAAAAATATATACACATGTTATATACATGTTTTTAAGGTATTTGGGCAAAAAAAATAAAAAAAGCGCCGAGTAGATATTTTAAAAAAAAATAAACAAGTTTTGGTGTAACACGTGTTAAAAATATGTCAGATGAATGTAACACGTGTTAGACCAAAACTTGTTTATTTTTTTTTTAAATATCTACTCGGCGCTTTTTTTATTTTTTTGGCCCATATACCTTAAAAACATGTATATAACATGTGTATATTTTTTTTTTTAAAAAAAAACATTGGGAGGTTAGAGTTTCCTGGGTTTTCTAAATTAAAGTGGGTTTTCTATACATCCTTCCCCTATATATATATATATACTCAAAAGATAATACATAAACAATTTTAGTTGCCAATTTCAACAACATGCTCTAACTTTGCTACTATCAGGTATGAAGCCGATATATAAGTTGAATATACCCAGCCGACTATATTGAATTTAAATTCATTTTATATTGTATCTGCCCATTGTTATACGGGGGAGTTAATAACATTCAATTTCTTATCCAGAAAATAAAGTTGAAAATTTTACGGGGGAGTTAATAACATTCAATTTCTTATCCAGAAAATAAAGTTGAAAATTTATTTCAACTAGAAATAGTACCCGGCGCGTTGCGGCCGGTTCTACTCACTGGGCTTCGTTGTTGCGACCACCTTGCATCTTCATACCAAACTAAAATCCTGTTTTCATGTTTTTTGTTCCCATCATCTGGTTCATAGTCTTCAAATGCATCAACTTCGGATTGTGGTACAGGTCCTTCCTTCAAGACTATATCACCATTTTCAGCATCCACCTAAATTTTTTGCTCATCAACCGCATTAATAAAAATATCTTCGACCTTAAAACATTCTTCATGTGTAGGACTTTCGGTCCCATTCTTGTCGTCAAATTCTCCTTTTGTGGTGATTATAGATGGTAGAGCATCTGCATCCAAAAAACATACCTGACACAAATATAAGGATATATTCATTCAACTTCTAGTGTTTGCAAAATAAGGGCATACTCAGTGTGGAAAAAAAAGGGCCTACCTTTGCTTTAAAGTTCTTTTGCATATGGTCTCTTGCATCCCACATAACATCAACTTCATCACAACTCAAATTGAGTACGCCACTTCGCACAAATGCTGTGTGAAACATTACTCTAAATATAATTTCCTCCCTAACATTATCCACATGTACACATTCAAGAACCACATCTCCTTGAACACCGTGATGAATATCAATTTTCACCAATTCACACTCTTCCTACAATCACAAAGTCATAAGATTTTTTTTAACGGCTAACTGGTTTCCACGTGTAAACCCACCCTTTCGGAGCTATGTCCAAAGGCCGACTACTCGACCACCGCTAGAAAACGTAGCACACCCCTGATGCGCGGAAACCCCGTGGAATAGGTAAAACCGCGCCCCCCTCGGACTCGAACCCGGGTAAAACCCCAGGACAAGCCCTCACCGAAAAGTCCAATACCCAGCACCAGCCAGGGATCGAACCGGCGCCTCCAATGGAGACAACCGGCCAACCAACCAACTGAGCTAGGGTAATGGACACAAAGTCATAAGATTATATCAGAGGTTTTGTTTGGATTTGCATTTTGAAAAAAAAAATTATCTTATCTTTTTTTTTTTACTTGTAGTCACAAAAATCAGTTTTCAATGTTAGAATTAACATATTCTGCATCCATTTTTAAACGGCAAATAATCAATTTCTAATAATTAGTTTCATACCAGTTGCACTTGATTATCAAATGGTAACATAAAATTGCCTATTTTCAAAGACACGAAACACATATACCTTTTTTTCTCAAGAATGCCATTTTTGGTCATATATGAACTAATTACCTAAATGATCAGGATTTCTGATGCTCTCAAACAACTGTTTCACTGTTAATTACAACTTCAAATAGCAAAAGTACATTTAAACATTATCTTTTACAGCCCGTTTTATTACAGCTAACTAACTGATTTTCATTATTTACAGCAAAACAAAAACACATCCAAACACTATCCTCTTCAGCCTGTTATATCACGGCTAACTATCTGATTACCAGCTAACTTATATATATACCAGCTAACTTTTACAAAAAAATATATATATACCAGCTAACATCTCCCAATCACATCCAATCCACAAATTAAAATAAAAACCCACATCAGTTTCACATAAATATGAGAATCAGATCATCAAAAACCCTTAGGCATTCATTAAAACCCTCGACGCATAGGAAAAAAGCAAATTGCGTACCTTGCCTTTAAGAACTTAGACGGCGAAGCTCAGTCTGTGACTCACAAACGACCACAACATGAGGGTTCAATACGATTATTTGAAAACCCTAACCTACTCAATGGGTGCAAACAAAAATACAAACCAAATAGGTTAGTGTTTCAAAGAAGAAGAATGCCTCGTATGGGTTGACTGATTGCAAAAGACACGAACGAAAACCCTAGCTAATTCGGTGGAAAGAACAAACCAAGGTTACCAACCTGTACAGTGAATCGGGAGCTTCGAATGCGAAATATCTGGTGGCCGACGATCTGTGGTCTGGTTGTAGTTGCCGACTTTCGGTGGCACAACAGCGGCCCGTGTTGTTTTCTGGTGAAACCCTACCCATCATATACATATACACTAAAGGTTCTAATTAGTAAAGTAGAAAAATAGCATAAACGCTTGTATATATTGCTTTAAACGTGATACATGTCTCTAAGCGCCGAGGTAGTTAAGTACAAATATTTATGCATACTCAAAATTAGTATAACGCAAAGAGCACAATCAGAATTTTAGATGGTATGATTACTCACAATCCTCATACCAAATATCATCAACACGCCATAACTACCGAATCACTTAACTAATCATTAACTTTGACCAACATAAATCATCATTCATCAAATAACTTGGTCAAACCCTAAAAATCAACTCCAACAAACAAAACAGAACACGCACGAAAACTAACACCAAACTATCCATTTTAAGCAATATATTCTAGATCCAAAACAATAGACACATCAACATAAATTTAGAGAGAAAGAGAGAGAGATTACTTGAAGTGTGCGAGTGGCGAATTCAACGCTGATGGTGGATTTAGATTCCAAACAAAACTCGTTTCTGGTGAATCGAGAAAGAAGATTGGATTTACCAACTCCTGAATCTCCGATCAACACGACTTTGAATAAGTAATCGTACTCGTCGTCCGGTCTCCTCGCCATTCTGTTAACTTCGACTTAGGGTTTCAAGCTGGCCCCGAACATCACCGTGGTCGCACCACCGCCGCAGAACCACCGCGATTCTCTGTCTTCCTCTCGGCCTAGCTTGTGTTGACAGAGAGAATATATGGCTTTTGGGAGGAAGAAGAAATGATCTGGTATTTTGGGGAAGAAGGAGATTTGGCACGTGTATGTAGGTGAATCAATTTTTTTTTGGGAAACACCCAAAGCCCAATGTACAACTGATATTGCACAAAAAAGTTGCAAACTTATATAGGTTTTAATTGTTTATTAATATATAGTAATGATTTTTGTAACAACTTAATTAATATAATAGATTCATATTCAAAAATTCTTTTAGTAACATAGTTTATATAACTTGATATCATAGCAAGCCCATCATATTTTTCTTTTAGTAAAATTATGTTTTATGGTATTTGTAGATTTAGAGGTGAATATGTAGAACTAGAATTGATTTCTCGCGTTGCGGGGCGAGTTTTTTTTAATGTGATTTAAGCGTATTGTTTTTTTTTTTGGTCTTTTAAGGATAATGAGCGATTACATTTCCAACCATTTTGATACTTTTAAAGTTGTTTGAGAAATCAATTATAGTCGGATCTCATGGTGTGTTAATGCGGTTGAACCCACATCTTACCCCAATTTTGTATTTATTAATCGTAGTAGGATCTTATAGACTGTTTCAAGTCAAACTTTTCAATTAGTTATAGACTTTTAATAAATATACACATAACACAAATACTAAATTCATATGATTTCATAAAAGTTAATTCTATTTATTATTCATTTTAATTTAATATTAATTCTAAAATAAGGATGTTACCTCAAAAATAAAATTAATTAAATAAATACAAAACTCATTAAAATTACAACAATATTAATTTAGATTTTCATGTACATTATGTATGAATTTATGAGATTGAATATGAATGTGTTTGTTAGTCACCTATTATAACACCCCAAAAATATATATGAAGTTCACCTTGGTGTTAAATAACATAAGTATAATAACTAGGATTATCTAACCTAATTAAATAAATGTGTTTGTTAGTAAAATGGGTTAAAAAAAAAGGTGTCCTATTTATAAGTAACCAAACATAAAGGGTTAAAGTTGGAAAGTGGAAACTAGAAAGACGAAAAGCTGAAAATTGTAAAAACTTTACACACATGTGTGTGTGTCGACATTCAGAGAGAATGAAGGGAGGGGCACAAAGCTAAAAACTAGTTCATCTTGTTCTAACAATTTGGAAGGTGAATCTGGGCCAAATCACATACATGAACATAAATTGTTGATCATCTAAGCTTGGAGATCATAAGGTATGTTATAATTTTGTTTTATGTTATAATTTTGTTTTTGGTACAGTAGTGAATGAGAATGAACTCAATGGTTTGCAATTCTTGAATGGATTGTAGATTTTATGGTGAAATTGATAGTATATGAATGCTTAGTGTTATCATACTTGTTAAAATTGTGAAGTATTTAATATGAACAAGGTGTTAGGATTGTTACTCATGTGTATGAAGAACTAGGTTTTGTTGAGAAAATAGAATCCATGAATCATGATAGTCAAATTATGTATCAACATATAATAAACTGAAATTTAGGTGCCAACATGATCATAATAAAGGTACCTACTTGTTGAGTTGAAATTACATGGTTAGAAGTTGTTACTTGAGCCAATAGAAGTATCTTAAAACACATGCTCATAAGATGTTTGATAAAATGCCTAAATGAGTTTTATTGAACTTGTTAGTGCATTTGAATATATCAATTGGCAGTTTGACATTTTAAAAAGTCAAACTGACCAATAATAGAATCGAATGAGAAATATGGTATAAAGGTCCATAAAGTGTGATGGTCATAATGTAGGATGAATAATCTAACCATCTTGTGGATATTATGTGATAGTTTGACACTTGACAAGCTAGGTGGGAGCTTGGAAAGGAATGGGTCAAACGGGTCATCGGCGCGAGGAAGTTCGAACGGGCACAAGGTAAGTAAAGCTTACACCACCAAGAATAAAATCGCTACATAAATGATAGGAAGTATATGCATGCTTAAGAACGGTTCCGGTTAAATGGGTAAAAATGTCAAAATGAGACCCTATGGTGGAAACCATGATGGATAAAATCATGACGAACTAATGTTGGTGACAAAAAAGAAATGTTGAGATGAGACCCCCATAGCAAAAACCATGAAACGGGTCAAAAAGAGTATTATTAGTTAAATCATAATTTGGTGAAAAACAAAGAAATTTGAAATAGGACCCTATGTCATAAGTCATAACGGGTCAAATAAGAAAAAAATGACAACTAGATCACATGATGGTGAATAAATATAGAAGGGATACAGTCTCGCAAGGCCGGTTTAAAGTTTTAATAGTAGTTTATTTATAAGGGATTCAAGTCGTCCTTACTTCCCCTGATTTGATGCTATATGCCTCAAAGGAAGTCCTAATAAGTTTGAACCAAGTCCTCGCAGGATCTATACATTGAATAAGGCAAAAACTTTACCCAAACCACCATTCTAACCCCCTTCCAGACAGTTAACGTGCTTTATATAGACTGTAAAGACACGAATGAGTGAATCAACAAAACATAGAGAGATGATAGAATAAAGTTCATTTTCAATATAAAAAACTAGATATTAAAGTCATTAATACAAACCCAATTAAAAAGTTTACCAAAGCTTAGAAATAAAAAGTAATACATAAATGAATTGTCTTCACCAAGTGATGTAAGAGATTAGCCAAGCATGGCCTTTGTTTGACAAAACCTCTTACGATCAATCTTAGATCCCGAGACTACTACACACTCTAAAGATGCATGATGGGTGAATGAGGTGGATGGTGGTGGTATTGTGGTGGTGGAGTGGTGGAAAATGTGAGAGAAGTGGTTTGCCAAGAGATAGATTGCAATTGAACCAAGCACCCGTATTTATAGATGGAAATAGAAGCTTTACACGGCCCCGTGCCCGGTGGGCACGACCCTGTGCCCCCTTCTTCTCGATCTTCATTTAATGATCTGTGTCAGTCCAGATACTTGTATGGCCCCGTGTGTCAACGACACCGCCCCGTGGCCATTGTACTTGTTGTACTATCCAAGATTTGCATATCCGTGAGTTGACCACGACCCGTGTCCGTTAGACATGGCCCCGTGTCTCTTGTCTGCTCCTGTTTGTCTTTTTCTTTACGGAATCTTGAGTGGGGCACGACCCCATTCCTTGGTGGCATGGCCCCGTGCTTGTCTTCTGATTCGTTGTTTTTTGTCTTGGGAAGTTCGGAGGGTCGGTATGATGTATCAACTTTTCTTCTTTTGTACTTATGCTGGTTTTTGCCGTTAATTTGTTCCTTTTGTACATTTAAGCTATTTTAATACTAAAAATAAAAAATATACAAAGAAACACACTTTTACTAACATTAATATTAAAAACGGTTGATTTTATACCTTATTTCATATAATTTATATGTTGTATTTGGTGCATATCATGCACAGTTTGGCGTAATGCACATGTCAGTGCATAGTTTAGCATAGCATAGTGCATAGGTTCGTGCACAGTTTTACATAATGCACATGTCAATGGAGAGTGCATTGTTTAGTATAGTGCATATTTCAATGCACATTTCAGCATAGTGCACAGGTTCATGCACAGTTTAGCATAGTGCACATGTCAATGCACAGTGCACATGTCAATGCACAGTGCATAGTTTAGCTTAGTCCACATGTCAATGCGCAGTTTAGTATAGTGCACATGTCCGTGCTCAGTTGTCACGCCCCGATATTTCCACGTATTACCGGTGGGCCCAGTGGGGAGTATCGTGACGTAGTTGATATCATCATAGACAATTTATCACAGTTTAATACACAGCGGAAGTCGAAAGATAAAAACATTACAAACCGATTGAAAGTAATATCATTTATTACAAAACGGTTGTGAAGAGATCCACGGGCGGATCAAAGTTAAAAGGAACATTGTTCAACAGATTTATAAACATCTAATTAGCTTGCAAGACTCTTTATTGATGCTAGGAGTAGCCAGCCTATTCCGCCTAGTACCTGCACTTAGCCTTTAGGAAAATACGTCAGTTTTCACTGGTAAATACAATTAACCGACTCACTTGAAAACGTTTAAGAAAATTGATTTGAATGCACAAGGCACAAAATAATCTTTTATAACTTGGGATATTTATTTAAAAATAAACTTGTTAAAGAATTACATGTTTATTATACGTTAAGTAGCCCGGGCTGAATACTGGGTTTAAGATTAATAGACACACCACATGATATAATCCCGCGACGAGTTATTCTCGAACATGCGGTTATATCTTTTTATATACGCACCGGCAGGTGTATGCCTACACCCCGTGCTTAAGTCGTGGCCATTTCAATGAATGAGCCGATGATATCCAGGACATGCTCATTAACCCCCCAAAGGCTTAGAGTAAACAAAACAGATTAAACGAGTTATCTCAATGATTTAACCTTCATATGATTAAAATTCAATACCCGACCAAGCGGTATTTTATATACCGTACCCCAAGCCCGTATAAGGGAAAATAAGTTAAAACTATTTACCTGAGCAAATTACACAAATTTATCCCAGCCGTACAATTCAGCAAGTGCAACTATCTTTTACTGGGCTCCTAAATCAGGAACGAAGGTTTTAATAACCTATTAGATTCCTAACGGGTCTCACTTAAGTTTAAACTTAGACCGGTTAGTTTTAAAGAAAGATATACGGTTCAAAACGCATGATTAAGCGAAGACCGGATTAGAATGTGGTTTAGACCCGACAAGTATGAAGACTTGTATAATATGGGTAAACCAAACACATTCTGGATTTTGAAGTGAAAATGATAAGGTTTGACCCGTTTCGGTTAATTTATGCAAACTAGTTACAAAAACCGTACCGAACACGATAAATGCATAACGGGTAACCAAAAGAGTCATGAACAGGTTTTCTAAGTTAATATGCCTTAAATATGCTGTGATATCAGTATGATACCTTCCATTATGCCCAAAACGAATTTAAAGTCAATTTAAGCCCCGTAGGGGTATTTTGGCCATTTTAGAGATTATAAAAGACGTTAAATAATAAACAGAGGTTCTGGTCTAAAATGATCAGTAAAAATAATTAATTTAATAAGTTATATCAGTAAGGTATTGTATATATGTGAAATTTATCATTTATAACCAAACTATGCGCCATAGGGGCATTTTGGTCATTTCACATAAGCTTTAAAGGTCAAAATTGGAATTCTGAGTTCAAAAATTTTTCTTACTGTTAAAGTATAAAAATTTACTTAAAACATCACTAGGTATTAAGTCTTATATGCCAAAAATAGTTTTAATCCATACTATGTGTTTAAAACGCGTAAAAGTCGGTTTTAAGCGATTTTCGGGTTATAATAGGAAATCTGAGTTTTTGAACAGTTTATAAAGTACAAAATATTTTATTTATCATATAAAATCAGTAGCAAAAAGTTTGGTATCAAAATGTTACGTAAAACTCATTTTATTAGCAAAAAGGGTATAACCGACAATTACCGAATTAAAGCAAGAACCCTATGTTATGTTCAGTTTAAAAATAAATAAAAATCTTCAAAAATCCCAAAATATTATATTACATCCGTGAGTAAATGGTTTGGTGTTAAAATTTGGGTTTAGATAGGCTTTATGCTAATTATGCCGTTTAATTAATAAAAAGCTTCCAAATTACGATATTGAGCATAACTCCTAATTTAGACCACAAACTGATGTCCAATTTTTAGGACATGTTTATAAATTAGTAACAAAGGTTTTTGTCCTCTCATATTTTCAAAAATCTCGTTTTAAGGTCAAAAGGGCATAATGGTCAACATTTAGGCAATTAACGGAAACATGTAAATGAATCTGATTAATTAGGAACCAAGTTGTATAACCTCAGAGGGCTATACTAACCTATAACCTGGTCCTAATGGAACTTTAAGGCATGTCTAAACTAAGCTAAATCGGGTCAGAACTGAAAGTCAAAGCAAAAGTCTACTTTTGCGACTTTCGGTTCCGAACCGAGTCTAAACTCAAAATTGTCGGGTTGAACATGCTTAGGCATGTTCTTACATTAATTACCAAGTTATATAAGTGTTAAAACAAGTTTTATGGATTCTACATTGTTAATTATGAGTTTATTTGCAAAATAGCTTTCTGTTGACTTTTTAATATTAAGTTTGACCCGACAATTGATCAAGTTAGAGTGATAATCAGGGGGTACCCTTTTAAGGACTTTTTACCCACATAATTACCAACTCATAGCCACTTTCAATTTGAAAAATGACTGGACCATTAGTGATTAATCACTAAGTCAAAGCTTAATTAAGACGGCTTTGACTTTTTGTCATTAGACTAATGAAACTTGAATTAGAGAGGTTAAGGATGCTTACTGAAGTACTTAGCATGAAAATGAAGCTTAGAGAAACTTGCTTGAAGTCCAGAGAGCTCCAGAGAAGGTTTAGAAATGTTTTTGAAATGAGCAAGTTCATGTGTTGCAACAAGAGCTCTATATATAGTGATTTAGATGCAACAAGATCAATCCAACAAGGTCTACACATGTTTCCTGATCATCCCAGGTGTCCCCTATGCATGAAATACCACTGGTGTAGCCCCTGAATTCGGAAACCATTCATCTAAGGCGGTGGAACAGGCTGAACAGGCAGCTGTCCATTTTTTCTGCCCAGTTACAGGTCTTACGGACCGTAAGCTAAGGGCCTTACGGTCCGTATCCGCTTTTTAATCTTTATCGCCCAGATCAGCCACCTTACGGTCCGTAAGGTGGTCTCTTTGCGGTCCGTAAGACTTGGTCAGAAGACAAAAACTTGTGAACTTCTAACATTTGACCATGCAACCTATCATATCTCGAATCTTTGGTTATTATTAGTAGTAAGGGCCCTCATGATCAGGTCTGTAACATTCAGAATGCATTCCATGCATTAGTGTTGCCTTGGAGTTTTGTGAAAAGGCCATTAAATGTAGATTTGTCACATTATATACATGTGATCCCATTTCTTTGAATGTTGATTTATTTATTACAAGATTAACCGGATACTCATGAAATCCTTATCAGATTTTTATGAGAATGTGAAAATGTTAAAAGGTCACTCAGAGGTAATAATTAACATGTTGACGCTTTTAATCACTTCATGTATCTTTTTACTTGATCCGGGTTAATAACACGCTTTAACTTTCATGACACGTGTCTTTATTATATTGGGCATGATTTTACGAGGTGTTACATCCTCACCCCCTTAAAAGAAATCTCGACCTCGAGATTTACTGAAATAAATGAGGGCACTTCTGTTTTATTGTGGACTCAACCTCCCACGTGTATTCGGGACCTCTACGGGAATCCCATTTAACCTTCACAATCGGCACATGCTTCTTTCGAAGCTTCTTAACCTGTCAGTCCTCAATCAACAAAGGTTTTTCAACAAACTTTAAGTTTTCATCTATATGCACATCCTTATGTGACATGGCTAGCGATTCATCAGCTAGGCATTTCTTCAGATTGCAGATGTGAAACACATTATGAATTCCACTGAGCTCTTCAGGCAGGTTTAATTTGTAAGCCACTGTTCCGACACATTCGATGATCTCGAATGGTCCTATGTATCTTGGGCTTAACTTGTCTTTCTTACCAAAACGCATTGCCCCTTTCCAGGGTGATACTTTAAGTAACACTTTGTCACCTACCTCGAATTTCAGAAGTTTACGCCTTTTATCTGCGTAGCTTTTCTGCCTATCCCTGGCTGCTTTAAGACGATCACGTATCTGCACAATCTTATATGTCATCTCCAGGACTATATCAGGTCCTGTCAGTTGGACATCTCCAACTTCTGCCCAACAAACGGGCGTCCTGCACTTCCTTCCATACAATGCTTCAAAAGGTGCAGCTTGAATACTTGAATGATAACTATCATTATATGAAAATTCAATTAATGGAAGGTGATCATCCCAACTTCAACCTAAATCAATAACACAAGCCCTTAGCATATCTTCCAAAGTTTGAATTGTACGCTCACTCTGACCATCCATCTGAGGATGATATGCAGTGCTGAAGTTTAATCGAGTGCCCAAGGATTGCTGAAAGCTTTTCCAAAAGTGCGATGTATACCTTGTATCCATGTCGGAGATAATAGACACTGGCACTCCGTGGAGAGATACAATCTCATCCACGTATAACTGAGCTAACTTATCTGAGCTGTGTGTTTCCTTAATAGGTAAGAAGTGGGCTGACTTGATCAATCTGTCGACTATAACCCAAATAGTATTATTTCCTCGCTTTGTCTTTGGTAACTTTGTGATGAAATCCATAGTTACCATTTCCCACTTCCAGGTGGGAAGTTCAGGCTGTTGCAGCAAACCTGATGGTTTCTGGTGTTCTGCTTTAACTTGAGCACACGTCAGACATTTGGCTACATAGGTGGCTATAGATTTCTTCAAACCTATCCACCAGTAATTTGCATTTAAATCCTGGTACATCTTATCACTTCCAGGATGAACTGAGTATTTGGAGCTATGGGCATCTTGAAGAATCACGTCCCGAAGTCCTCCATAGATTGGAACCCATATTCGTCCATTCAATCTTAGGATTCCATCCTTGCTATATGATAACTGCTCAGCAGTTACTCCCAACTTTTCATTTGGATAGTTAGCTTCCAATACAGCTTCCTTCTGAGCGGCTAATAACCTTTCATTCAAGCTGTTTTTCAGTTCAATACTCTTGGCATTGATTCTAATGGGCTTACCCCTTTCCTTCCTGCTCAAAGCATCGGCGAACACATTCGCCTTACCCGGATGGTATCAGATTTCACAATCATAATCATTCAGTGTCTCCATCCATCGACGCTGTCTCATGTTCAGATCCCTCTGGTTAAACGGATGCTGAAGGCTCTTGTGATCAGAATGAATCACACATTTGGTACCATATAAGTAATGCCTCCAAAGTTTTAGTGCAAACACAACGGCACCCAACTCCAATTCGTGGGTGGTGTAATTCTTCTCGTGCACTTTTAATTGTCGGGAAGCATAGGCAATAACTTTGCCCTTCTGCATGAGCACACATCCCATACCTGTGTGTGATGCGTCGCAGTATACCACAAACTCTTCTATTCCCTCAGGCAATGTTAACACAGGAGCATTGCTCAACTTCTGCTTAAGAATCTCAAAGGATTCTTGTTGCTTAGGACCCCAATCAAACTTGATATTCTTCCTAGTCAACGAAGTTAGGGGTGCAGCAATCCTTGAGAAATTTTCAATAAAACGCCTGTAATATCCTGCCAGACCCAAGAAGCTGCGAATCACTGTGAGCGTCTTCGGCTCTTGCCAATTCATGATAGCTTCAATCTTAGCGGGATCCAATTGGATACCACGCTCACTAACCACATGTCCAAGGAATTGGACTTCACAAAGCCAAAATTCACACTTTGAAAACTTGGCGTAGAGCTTTTCTTGTTGAAGAAGTTTAAGGATACAACGAAGACGTTTCTCATGATCAGCCTGATTCTTCGAATAAATAAGAATGTAATCAATAAAGATAATGATAAACTTGTCCAAATAGGGTTTGCAAACGTGATTCATGAGATCCATGAACGCTGCTGGAGCATTAGTGAGCCCGAAGGGCATCACCAAGAACTCGTAATGACCATAACGAATTCTGAATGCAGTCTTATGTACATCTTCATCTCTAACCTTCAGTTGATGGTATCCCGACCTTAAATCAATCTTGGAGAAATAACTTGCTCCTTGAAGTTGATCGAACAAATCGTCGATCCTGGGCAATGGATATATGTTCTTGATTGTAACCTTGTTCAGCTCTCGATAATCAATGCATAAACGCATTGATCCATCCTTTTTCTTCACAAACAGAATCGGTGCTCCCCAAGGAGATGAGCTAGGTCTAATAAAACCTTTTGCCAATAATTCATCTAGTTGCATCCTTAATTCCTTCATCTCTGTCGGTGCTAACCTGTAAGGTGCTCTTACAACAGGTGCTGCTCCGGGAATGATGTCAATTCTAAACTCCACTTGCCTATCTGGTGGTAAACCAGGTAGTTCTTCAGGGAATACGTCTGGATATTCAGAAATTATGGGAATGTATTCGATCTTGGGCTTTGGTTCATTAATAGTCACTTGTGCCATATAAATGACACAACCCTTCTTCATACACCTTGATGCCTTAAGCATAGACACTTGCTTAGGCAAACCATACTGAGTGTCTCCTTGTATGGTAAGTGGCTCACCATACGGAGTCTTGATAACCCCTTGCTTCTTATCACAAACGATCTGAGCTTGGTTATGAGATAACCAATCTATGCCTATTACTATGTCGAATCCAGCTAGTTTCAAAGGAAGCAAAGACAATGGAAAAGAGTGGTTCCTAATTGATATGAAACATCCATCTAACATGGTTGAAGCATTTTCTATGGTACCATCGGCCAATTCTACTTCATATTTTATACTTAAGGTTCTAACGGGCAGATTTAATAACTTACAAAATTTATCATCCACAAACGACTTATCCGCACCCGAATCAAACAATACCCTTGCATAAACATCATTTATAAGGAAGGTACCTGTTATCACGTTGTTATCCTGAACTGCTTCCCGTGCATTCATTTGAAAGACCCTAGCATTGGTCTTTTTACCTTCTTCAGGTTTCTTCGCATACTTTGGGCAGTTGGACTTGATGTGCCCCTTCTCGTTACAGTTATAGCACGTCACATCCTTTATCTTCTTGCAGTCTAACGCTTTATGCTCATTCGACTTACAAATCCCACAAGCCCTGGGCTACGATTGGGATTTCGATTCGTACCTGCATTTTCCCAGATGACGTTTCTTGCAAATTTTACACTTGGGCTTTTCACCCGACTGTTGATCATCCTTTCTAAACCCGGAACTCTTTTTGTGATCAGAGTTCCCTTTGTGCTTCTTATCGGAATGTCGTGAGTTCTCATCCTCACGCTTCCTCTTTCCCTCATCCGAATTCCTAAGCGATCTCTGCCTGACCGCATCGAGGGTAAGAGATAATGATAAATCAGCCACTGACCTAATGGTAGTAGGTCTTGATGCCTTCACACTCGCCTTAATCTCCGGAGCTAAACCTTCGATGAATCGAGCTATACGTTTTGGTTCTGGTGTAACCAAGTATGGAACCAAACGTGATATAGTGTTGAAGCTCGTGAGATAAGCCTGACAGTCTAAATTCTTCATAACTAAAGTTAAGAAATTAGTCTCAATCTTCTCAACTTCATGTTGCGGGAAGAAATTTTCTTTGATTAGAGCAACAAACTGCTCCCAAGGCATGCTATATAAGTGGATCTTTCCCGTAGCTTGAATCAGTGACCTCCACCAAGCTAGAGCTTCTCCCTTAAACGATTGTGACACAAACTTCACAACGTCCTACTCTGCACAACCACTAATGTCAACCACTGTATCCATCTCATCGAGCCAGGTCATACAATCGACGGCTCCCTTCTCTCCTGTGAAATCTCTGGGCTTACAGGAGACGAAATACTTATAAGAACAACCCTTAACACGAGGCTCTTGGTTGAACACAACCTGTTTAGATGGAACACTTCTTTGATTCGACGAGTGACGAGCATCGTCCTTCTTTGACTCATTTACTTTAAATGGGGGCTTACTATGTGCCACAGATAGAGTCTTAGAGTGTGTACCACTTGATTCTTTGAATTGCCTGTCAAGTGCCCTAGTAACAGCATTATCTATTAATGCCTGTAGATCCGCACCAGCTACATTAATCCTGGTGGTATCATGATTTTCCCTCGGGTGACTGTTTACTTCCTCCGATTCAGCCATGTAGCTTGATTGCTACAAAACAATTGACAATATCTTATTCAGAGGTTATTTATGGGATCACCCCTTTGCTGATTTATTAACCATGGCAATTATAAACCATATTTGGTTAATTTATTAAACATATTTATTAAGGATTTCCATTATAATTTATCCTAATTATAAAGTATTAAGGGTATTATTAATGGCACATAAGGCCTAGTCACAAGGAAAATTTTAAGCCATGATTTCAGAGAATCGAGGTATTAAGGTTTGAACGTAGTTCATTACCTTTTATTGACAGGGAGTCGTAGACTACAACTGTCTTTTGTCTTATTTGATAATTATTATGGCCCGTAGGCACTACATCACTAATGGATGTCTCATATATGATCATCTTTTATGATGATCTGAACCCATGATTTATAGATCATTAGGCTAAATAAGGAATCTGGAAGAATCCAATATAAGGATGACATGTGTGATTTTAACGAGTCACATCTGCCAGGAGTGTTAACATGTTTTCAGATGTTAACAAGGATTTAAATCTTTTTAAACAGGTTTTACCATCATGGCCAGGTCTATAATGACATGCAGGCTAGGTTATACCTTTTAAGATTCTTATTTAATATTTAAAGGCAGATCATTTAAAAGGAATGATATTTTTTATTTATTTCATATTTTATATTTATGCATAAAATGACAAAAACAAGATTTTTAATTAAAACATTCCACTAAAATTAAATGAGAGTACATTTTTGCCCTAAACGGGACTTTAACAAAAATAATTTGCCCACGCAGGTGCTAAACTGAAAATACAAGTACTCGCAGGGACTGAATACATAAATAGATGTCCACGCAGGGACTTGATTGAAACAAGGAAATTACAATACAAATAAATAAATAAGGAATCTTCAAAAATCCCTTTTCTTCTTTCCCTTGATTAGATTCGCCAGACCCTTGAGAAATCCTCGGTGGTTCCTACGCTTTTCTTGAACCTCCCGCTCCACCTGGCTCAACCTCTGAAGAATCTCCTGTTGTTGCGATGGCGGTATCAATGGCGGCTGTGGCGGCTGCTGATGCGGAGGTTGAGGAGGTGGCGGGTATGGATACCCAAAAGCTTGGTACCCATACTGGTATGGGACTCCATAGGGCCCCTCAGGATGAAGAGCATTGTAGTTCGCCGCTACAAGGTATGGGTCAACTTCGGCGTAGTTGTAGTTAGTATGGGCTGGTTGCTCAAAAGGGTGATACGCCGCTGCACCGGCGTATGAAGGAATTGGGTTATCATAACCCACTGGTGGCGGTGCGACTGGCGCAGAGTCCACCTCAGAAACGGGGTTTGAAGGTCCACCCATCTGTGGGTCTTCATGTAGTGGCGGGTAATGACTGCCACTTGAATGCTGAGGGGTGCTGAAATGGAATCCCCCTCGCACGGAAATCCGTGCTCCTGATCTTCTACGCCTCGGTGGCTCCGGAGGTGGTTGCTGCTTTGGCGGCGGTGGAGTGACCGCTACAAAACATGAATCCTCAGAGGGATCCTCCTGCTGCTGCGATGGGTTGTAAGAGGGAGTAAACACCAAGTCGTATTGGGCAAACCTTGCCTCATAGCTGTCTGGACCACGATAAGGTAATCCATGAAAAGACGACCCATCCGAAATCTCGATGGTCGGATGGGGTGAGTAGGTGTCCCAGATGGTGGTTCGACGGGATCCGGGTCATCATCCATCTCCATGTCCTGAGCTTCAGGGAAATGGTCCTCGGGGCCCAATGGGTTATGACCCATTGGTTCTTCAATCAGATTTTTCGGGTTAAACCGGCTCTGGAAATACGGGGTCGGGTCCTGGAAGGCTCGATGTGAGGTTAACCGCCGCAACGGCAAGAAAGAGTGGTGTGAATCTTCGGGCTCGTTCTCCGATTGCGGACCAAAGGAATGATGGTAAGAGGGTGATGAACTTAACGAGACAGATCGCCTCGCGGGCTCCAAATATGTCCTCCAATCCTCTTGAGGACTTGTGCTCATTGTAACAGACTGAGTTCGCCGGTGGGAAGGTCCGACCTCGTGATCGTTGGGGGCGTTGAACGGCCCCTTTCCTCGTCCTCCTCTACGGAACCTTGGTGGCATTTTGTTGAACCTGTCAAAAAGAAAAAAAAGAAACAACAAAGGAAAACAATAAAGGACAAAATAAAATAAATTAGGATTAGTCCTAAGTTCTTTGTCTAGACTCGGAAGTCGAGGAATGTGCAAACTGTGTCATCGAGATTAAACACAAAAGGTTAGTCTTTAATTCACTCAATGTTGGCTCTGATACCAACCGGTCACACCCCGATATTTCCACATATTACCGGTGGGCCCGGTGGGGAGTATCGTGACGTAGTTGATATCATCATAGACAATTTATCACAGTTTAATACACAGCGGAAGTCGAAAGATAAAAACATTACAAACTGATTGAAAGTAATATCATTTATTACAAAACGGTTGTAAAGAGATCCACAGGCGGATCAAAGTTAAAAGGAACATTGTTCAACAGATTTATAAACATCTAAGCTTGCAAGACTCTTTATTGATGCTAGGAGTGGCCAACCTATTCCGCCTAGTACCTGCACTTAGCCTTTAGGAAAATACGTCAGTTTTCACTGGTAAATACAATTAACCGACTCACTTTGAAAACGTTTAAGAAAATTGATTTGAATGCACAAGGCACAAAATAATCTTTTATAACTTGGGATATTTATTTAAAAATAAACTTGTTAAAGAATTACATGTTTATTATACGTTCAGTAGCCCAGGCTGAATACCGGGTTAAAGATTAATAGACACACCACATGATATAATCCCGTGGCGAGTTATTCTCGAACATGCGGTTATATCTTTTTATATACGCACCTGCAGGTGTATGTCTACACCCCGTGCTTAAGTCGTTGCCATTTCAATGAATGAGCGGAGGATATCCAGGACATGGTCATTAACCCCCCAAAGGCTTAGAGTAAACAAAACAGATTAAACGAGCTATCTCAATGATTTAACCTTCATACGATTAAAATTCAATACCCGACCAAGCGGTATTTTATATACCGTACCCAAGCCCGTATAAGGGAAAATAAGTTAAAACTATTTACCTGAGCAAATTACACAAATTTATCCCAGTCGTACAATTCAGTAAGTGCAACTATCTTTTACTGGGCTCCTAAATCTGGAACGAAGGTTTTAATAACCTATTAGATTCCTAACGGGTCTCACTTAAGTTTAAACTTAGACCGGTTAGTTTTAAAGAAAGGTATACGGTTCAAAACGCATGATTAAGCGAAGACCGGATTAGAATGTGGTTTAGACCCGACAAGTATGAAGACTTGTATAATATGGGTAAACCAAACACATTCTGGATTTTGAAGTGAAAATGATAAGGTTTGACCCGTTTCGGTTAATTTATGCAAACTAGTTACATAAACCGTACCGAACGCGATAAATGCATAAAGGGTAACCAAAAGAGTCATGAACAGGTTTCCTAAGTTAATATGCCTTAAATATGTTGTGATATCAGTATGATACCTTCCATTATGTCCAAAACGAATTTAAAGTCAATTTAAGCCCCATAGGGGTATTTTGGTCATTTTAAAGATTATAAAAAAGGTTAAATAATAAACTGAGGTTCTGGTCTAAAATGATCAGTAAAAATAATTAATTTAATAAGTTATATCAGTAAGGTATTGTATACATGTGAAATTTATCATTTATAACCAAACTATGCGCCATAGGGGCATTTTGGTCATTTCACATAAGCTTTAAAGGTCAAACTTGGAATTCTGAGTTCAAAACTTTTTCTTATTGTTAAAGTATAAAAATTTACTTTACATCAGTAGGTATTAAGTCTTATATGCCAAAAATAGTTTTAACCCATACTATGCGTTTAAAACGCGTAAAAGTCGGTTTTAAGCGATTTTTGGGTTATAATAGGAAATCTGAGTTTTTGATCAGTTTATAAAGTTAAAAATATTTTATTTATCATATAAAATCAATAGCAAAAAGTTTGGTATCAAAATGTTATGTAAAACTCATTTTATTTGCAAAAAGGGTATAACCGACAATTACCGAATTAAAGTAAGAACCCTATGTTATGTTCAGTTTAAAAATAAATAAAAATCTTCAAAAATCCCAAAATATTATATTACATCAGTGAGTAAAAGGTTTGGTGTTAAAATTTGGGTTTAGATAGGCTTTATGCTAATTATGCCGTTTAATTAATAAAAAGCTTCCAAATTACGATATTGAGCATAACTCCTAATTAAAACCTCAAACTGATGTCAAATTTTTAGGACATGTTTATAAATTAGTAACGAAGGTTTTTGTCCTCTCACATTTTCAAAAATCTCGTTTTAAGGTCAAAAGGGCATAATGGTCAACATTTAGGCAATTAACGGGAACATGCAAATGAATCGGATTAATTAGGAACCAAGTTGTATCACCTCAGAGGGATATACTAACCTATAACCTGGTCCTAATGGAACTTTAAGGCATGTCTAAACTAAGCTAAATCGAGTCAGAACTGAAAGTCAAAGCAAAAGTCTACTTTTGCGATTTTCGGTTCCGAACCGAGCCTAAACTCAAAATTGTCGGGTTTAACATGCTTAGGCATGTTCTTACATTAATTACCAAGTTATATAAGTGTTAAAATAGGTTTTATGGCTTCTACATTGTTAATTATGAGTTTATTTGCAAAATAGCTTTCTATTGACTTTTTAATATTAAGTTTGACCCGACAATTAACCAAGTTAGAATGATAATCAGGGGGTACCCTGTGACAACCGTCACTTTTCCGTACATTCCGTACACTAGATGAACAGTAATTTGTGCTTTAATGACTGTACATGATCTGGTTTACCAGACAAATAAATTTCTGAATTCCATGCAAGTGAATTCATGCACATTTGTGCTACAAAATATAGCTTTATGCATAAACGAGAGCGTTGCGTCAGAAATATTAGTAAACTCACCGGTAAGACACATCGTGTCAACAGAACTGCAGAAAGCAGTCAGATATTAGAATTGATGCCTAGGTGTAGGTCCGACGACAAAAGTACATTAAAACCCAAGAGTACATGTAAGGGTTTAATTTATCGACATTGCGAAAGCAAAAATAAGCACTAAAAAGCACCCGAAACGCACTTTAAGTGCATAATTTTGTATAATTCAGCTCAATTCAGCATTTAAACATATAAATATTATGCAGAAATTTCGTTTTATCATCCAGAATATTTCCCTAAGTGTTGGGAATTGAAAGGGTACAAGAAGGGTACTTAAAAGACACTAAAAAGTGTGATTTAGCACTTTAATGAACCAGTGTCTAACCGAACAACCGGATAATACCCGGAACACCAAAATAATGCTAGAAGCATTGTTTTTATTTTTCTAAGCTAGTTAGGGTCCCCGAATACCCTAACACACTATATATTTAATAACACACCATAAGGCACTAACTAAACATTTGATTTCCAACTAATCACTAACTAGTAGTTAGAAATGTTACACTTACCCCCCCCCCTTTTGGTTGGACGGTTGGGAGACCAAAATCCCTCATGGGAAGTCTTTCTTATATTTTAATGGATTGTGTTAGTCCTTCATGGAACACATTATCCTTTAATGCTAGTAGTAGTTCGGATTGTCATCTAACCCGGCTAGGTTATGTTCTTAGAACATGAGCTAGTGTATGTTAAAGTATAAAAAGGACTAGATGATGAACACTACTACTATTAAACATGAACTTGTGTAAAAACAATTTATCTTATGAAATAAAGTTCTAAACTAGTAGATCTAAAGATCTACAAGTGGTATTTTCGAAAGACCAACTGTAAGACAAAACCATGTTTTAAAACCGGATCTTTCATGAAGTAGAGGTGTTTTTATGAACAAACAAGTGTGTGGACACTTGTGTAACAAAAGTTTTAACAAAGAAATAATTTTCGTAAAAACCGACTAGAAGTTGTGAAACTTCATATTCTTTAAAAATAAAGTTTTTAAGAAATTAAACTTATTTTTAAAGATAACAAGACTTACTAAATGTGCTAGTAAATTACTACACATTTTTGTAAATATCCAAGTTCATGAAAAGGAAAAATTAGTGATTGTTGTTGATGATTATTGTTGATAATTGTTGTTGATGATTGTTGACGATTTAAAAGAAAATAAACACATGTTTTGAAAACATGGGAAACCTCCATTTTTAGGGGAAACTCTGTCAAAATTTTTATAAATTTTGACACTTAGAAAAATATAAGTTTTTGAGAAACGTATTCCCTAAAAATATATTTAAAAGTATTACCAAGGTTTCCCTAATTTTTTGTGATAAGAAATGAGGATTTCTTCAAGAGTAAAAAAAAAAAATGGATATAAGTATGTATAATTTTGAGAGAAAAATATATATTATTTTATCACCAACTTTTGTGCTAAGTGTATATAGTATGTGTTATACGTGCTAGTGTATTAAGACTTAAAAATACACTAAATACTCATGAGGAGTATAAACATAAAAAAATACACATACAACATACAAGATACATAATTCGGGTGCAAAGTGCAAAACATGAAATACTTATATTAATTTTTGAGAAAATAATATAAGTAGGATACTTAGTTAAAAATATAAAATATTTTTAACACAAGAATATATACACGAAAGAGAGTGACTGTACTTGTGCGACGCAAGTCTAGTGACTAACGATAATAAAACACGTTTAGGTCACGACGCTCTATAAGCAAAATCCGGTGAAGTTTACGACGCAAGGAACGCAAAGTTGTGAGTTCATGCTCCCCCTTTTCTTTAACTGTTTTTGGTTTTATAACTCTCGGGGGTGAAATACATGTTACAAATATTATAATTTTTACAAAGGGTAAAAATACAAGAAGCACTCTTGGTGAGAACGAGAACCGAGTGCAATATGAATTGAGAATACGAGAAGCACTCTTGGTGAGTGCAATATGATGAGCTTTAAGAAAAGCCTAGAAAATACTAGATCATGTGAGCTTAAACTAGATATTGAGATGCCATTAATACTTAATTAGGGACGAGGGTTAGATCTAACGGGTACGGCCAAGCCCCACTCATGGTCCTTATGTGACCTCATGAGTGCTTCGGTGTCCCAGTCGAGGGAAATCGACACAGTCGAGGTTAATCGACACAGTCGAGGGTAATCGACACAGTCAAGGGAAATTGACGCAGTCGAGGTTAATCGACACAGTCGAGGGTAATCGACACAGTTAAAGGAGAAAATACTAATGCTCCTATGTCCTCACATGCCTTAAGGGAGAAAACACTAATGCTCCCTATGTCCTCACATGCCTTGAAGGAGAATATACTAATGCTCCCTATGTCCTCACGTGCCTTAATAAACAATCATTTAAAACGTGGGGTACACAAGAAAACTTGAACGATACTTGAGTACGTGGGGTACTCAAGAAAGACTTGAATTATACATGACAAATACTATATTTTCATACAAAGTATAAAAACGTGAAATAAAAAAACGCATGAACTCGCTCAACTTTATGTTGATGTTTTCCAAAATTACATGTATTTCAGGTGACAGGATGGATCTTGGGCGCAAGTGTCGTAACTAGAATTAGACTACAAGTTTAGATGTCATCCACTTTTGTTGAATTGTAACCTTGTCAAAGGTTGTGTTTTGAAAACTTAATAACAAGTGTGTAATACTCAAATTTTCATGAACGGATGAACATCGTTTTGATCATGTAGTTGTTTATTACGATTGAATGCAATGATAACAAGCTAGTCACACATCATACGCTTCCGCAAAAGACAGGGTGTGACAGTTTGGTATCAGAGCTTCGATTGTAGTGAACTAGGATTCTTTCTCGAGTCTAGACTACAATCACTAGAGTTCTCTCACGAAAACATTTTACAAAAAGGTTTTCATTGCATTCACGAAAGCGCCAAGATCCACAAGTCAGACACTTTTCAAAAAGTGACAAGGCAAGGACATTAGTGAGGAATACCTTTAAAATAAGGTGCCAACCAAAGCATAGTCTACACGAGTTAGACTTGCCAAAAACAAAATGACCCCCAAAAAACGAGAGTTATACGTAATATAATGCATTAAATTGCTTGATTATGCTAAGTAGCATATATGTTATTGATATACATACACACATACAAATAAGTGTACGGAATGATTATTGACGTAAATAAGATACTTTCGACTCTGACTCCTATTACTTTACGTGACTCGCACGATGAAGCTACCGACCTCGCGTCCTTTGCAAAGCTCATGGCTGGGAGTGATTACCAAACAAGATGCTGAGCTTGCTTCCGTAGGAAATGGCCGCTCTTCCCTCTCGATCGTGAAGGTGCCTAACTACGGTGATGATGGCGAGGCAGAGGCGGCAACCTTGAACGAATTCTCAATCAATGGGACGAGATCCCTGCGGCTTATGTGAAGCAAGATTGACGATATGCTTAACCAGAAAAGGGAGATGAAGTATTCATCTCGAAGGTGCTCCTCCAACTACTAGGAATTCTCTCTATTCCTATTCCATCTAATCATCGTGCCTATACGCGCGTAACGATAACGAATGTTAGCGCGTGGACCATCGCAAAGGTCCTTTCCATGACAAGAGGTATAAGGATAGGAATTCTCTCTATTCCTATTCCATCTAATCATCGTGCCTATACGCGCGTAACGATAACGAATGTTAGCGCGTGGACCATCGCAAAGGTCCTTTCCATGACAAGAGGTATAAGGACAGTAGTGTTCCCTCCTTGATTGATCATCTGCTTGGACGAGAGAAAATTTGGGGTAACTGTGCAAGATAATTTATTATTACGGGGGCCCACGTAATAACGACTTGTAGTGCACAGAAATCCTGGTGGACTCTGCGGGCCAAGCTAATGAAAACCATACAAAATTAATCTATAGGTGTCCTCACCTTCATCTGGTAGAACAGCACATAGATCAGTGCTTTAGCACGTTAGAAAGTAGGAAGCCTGTCTTAGCCTACTTCGTAACTGACACTTCTACCTGCATACGAGACGTTTGAGAAAACGATATTTGAGCGAGAGAGGTGGAATGACATTCAGAAAGAATCAGCGACGATACACTCCCTATCACCTCTACACAAACAACCCCATCAAAGGGGAAATATACGCACCAGTAAAGCTAAAGACCTAAGAAAACCAATGAAGCAGGAAATAACTGAAACTTGAATGACCAAGGCGATGCAGCCTCGAGTTCATTTCAAACAATATGCCAAGTTGGCAAGCCTATGTGAAGGCTCAATAACTGTTTCCTCGCTTATACACAGGTTATATATACGTGTGAAATTGGGTGGCTTATGGTGCTATGTATATCATAGACAATTGAAATGTTGTCTAACCTACTTCATACCATTTTGGCAGAAGAGAATGCCGCCCAGGCGAGACACAAACACCAGTACGTTGCCAAGGACAGAAGCCGAGCTGCAAGAACGCATCTCACAGGCAATTGCGCGACATGAAGCCCTCCGCTCTAAGCACAGCGATGGCACTACTGAAAATAACCCTCCAACTGGCTGCACCTATAAACAATTCCTGGACTGCAAGCCATTGAATTTTGATGGCACAGGAGGTGCCGTTGCATTTGTTCGTTGGGCAGAAAAGACTGACTCCATTCTAAGAATGAGTAACTGTTCGCCCGGACAGAGTGTTACTTATATCTCAGGGTTATTCGTAGATGGCGCACTCTCCTGGTGGAACCTTCAGGTTCAAACCCTTGGTGCGGATGCTGCTTATGCACTAAGCTGGGACGAGCTCAAGGAAATGATGGAAAAGAAATACTGTTCTAGGGCTGAAATCCAGAAGATTGAGGTGGAGTTCTGGAACTTGAAAATGGATGGACCGAAGATTCCTGAATACGTCCAACGATTTCACGACTTGTCTAGGGTCGTCCCCTACTTAGTCAAACCGGAATTCAAAACGGTTGAACGATTCATTTGGGGACTTGCACCTCAGATCAGGAGCATGGTTACTACCTCAAAGCCCTCAACCATTGCAGAGGCTATCGATATGAGTGTCACCCTTACTGAAGAAGCTCTACGTGCGGGAAAAATTTTAGAATCCGAGGATAACAAGAAAGAGACTCATGTGGAGTCATCAGGCAATAAGAAGACGAAGTCTTCGAATCTAAAGATGAGCACCCAAGTCAACTATAGAAGCTCTAAAACAGGCAAAAGAAAGAAAGTGAACCCGCCGCCTGGAAGGAAAACTGATGGAGCCACTAATAAGGCTGGTGGCAAAATATACTCGGGGACTAAGCCGAGATGCGGGGAATGCACTTTTCACCATGAAGGTCGATGTCTAAGGCCTACGTGCGGAAAGTGTGGAAAAGAAGGGCACAGCAAGGATGCCTGTTGGGCGAAGGACCCAGATGGAAGAAATAAGAGAATACCAGGTTGCTACAAATGTGGTGAAGCAGGGCACTTTAGGAAAGATTGCCCTAGGAAGAAACAAGCAAGAAAGGGTTTTCACGATCGAAACTCGTGAAGCACGCCAAGATCCAGATGCGGTTACGGGTACGTTCCCTAATAACCAACCTTATGCATCTATTTTTAATACTGGCATCAACTTCAACCTTGCATGCTTAGAACTTAAGAAACTGCTTGGCCTAGTTTCAAATAAAATAGACGTCCCATATTCTTTCGAAATAGCCATATAGAAGGCTAGTTGAAGCCGACGAAGCAAGTAAGGAATTATATTTTAGGGACTCAAAAGGCCTGAACCTTCTGTTACCCTTGACTCGCGAAGTCACAATATGATAGTCAGCGTGGATCGGAAATCCAAGTATACAGCTGACGTCGTTTGATATGAGAAAATCAGTCGCATCCCTCTTGCGAATGATGAAACCCAAACTCCCTGCGATAGGTGCAAGGATGCTAGACCCCACAAGGCGGCAGAACTACGACATCCCTCATTGGTCGAAGAGGCATAGAAACGCCTCCGAGTAGACTACAGAGCCTGAAAACATCCCCGTGATGGAAGAAGTCCCAGTAGCCTTTTCAAAAGACTTGCTAGGAACGCCTCTCTGTAGCGACGAGAGGAGTTTAGGATAAATCGCATGCCAGGAGCAGCACCAGTGACGAATGACGCCATACCGACTAGCTTCATTAGTGAAGCATGAAACTCTGTTATAACTGCAAGAGCTGCCAGGCAGAGGAAATTAAGGACGTAGCATCCTTAGTTAAGGAGATAAGGAGAAAGTTGGTAGTCTCCACTTTGCATAAACTTCAGAAAATTGAGAATCAGAATCCTTTGCCCAGGGACTGGTGACACAAATGAGCCAATCGTAAGGTTCCAGTTACCACTCAAAGATCAACTTGAGGACAAGATGTCCTCCACTGTGAATACGAGAGGAAATATCCCTAAAACGACCTTTAGGACTCGCTTCGAGCATTACGAGTTCCTTGTCGTACCATTTGGCTTAACACATGCATCGACAATATTCATGGACCTCATGAATCGAACGTGTAAGCCATGCCCGGATGGATTACGATCATACTTATTGGCTACATGCTTATATGGCCAACGACCAAGGAAGGTCGTAAACAACAGCTGCAATTTACCTTGCAACTCTTAGAGAAAGCACAACTATGTGCAAGATGACAAAAAGCGGATTTCAAATTCGCAAGGTGAGAACCATAACCAAGAACGGAATTCATGCCAACCCTGCAACCAAGAGCTAAGGAGCTAGAGTTGCAATTATGTGACGTCTCTCGACAAAGTCTCGATTGTACGTCGATGCAACGAGACCACAACATTGCGTACGCGGCACATTGATTAAGGAATCATGAGAAAAGACCTTGAGATAGATACAGTAATTGCGCGCCGCAAACTGGACGTCATTACCTGAAAGAAAACGCTGCACGATCTTTACTGATCACAAGGGTTGCAGCACACCGATGATCGTAAGAACTCGAATATGAACTGAGCTGCTGAACGATGCGGACTGTATGAACACAATACGTGCTTGTGTGATAAACTTTAATGAAAAGTCGGAACACTCACTTGCCCTTAGTGGAGTTTTCCTACAATGGTATCTATCACACTGCCGTCTAAACCACTTCGTGTAAAGCTTTAGACGGAACATAATGAGTCAATTCCCGTCATGTTGAACGGATACCAGAAATAAACAATCAACTGGCCCGAGATGGCCCAGGAAAAACTAGAGGCAAGATCCTTCAGATATGTGATCATATCAGGACAGCCCGCAGAATACAGAAAGATAGCGCCGATGAGCGGCATAAGTCGAAAGAATTTGAGACAAGAAGTATGGCTTTGATGAGAGCCTCGCCTAGAGAAGGCGTAGTGTGATTTGGAAAACGAAAAGGTAGAATCCCCGGTGTAGGGATCAGAACCATTGCTCACAAGATGAAGCTCCCAGAAAAAGATCAGTAGTGATCGCGACACATTCATGTGTCTAATCGTTAGAGGAGTCTAACTCAAGGAACAGTCGTTGTTCCCACAAATAAGATTCACGTCAATGACAAACGACAAGAATTACTATAGAAACCTGTTGAGGTTTTGGACCAAGAGTCCGTGATACTATAGAAACCTGCTGAGGTTTTGGACCAAGAGTCCGTGATACTATAGAAACCTGTTGAGGTTTTGGACCAAGAGTCCGTGATACTATAGAAACCTGTTGAGGTTTTGGACCAAGAGTCCGTGATACTATAGAAACCTGCTGAGGTTTTGGACCAAGAGTCCGTGATACTATAGAAACCTGTTGAGGTTATGGACCAAGAGTCCACAAGATACAGAAAAGTCATGATCGACTTATTTGAGTATGATAGAATTCATGACATGACCTAGAGATTTCATGGGAACATGAAGAAAAATCATGAATCTAAGTGACCATATTGGTTTCACAACTCCCCTGCGACCGATGGCATCGCTTGAATTTCGGGACGAAATTCTTTTAACATTCCGTACATTCCGTACACTAGATGAACAGTAATTTGTGCTTTAATGACTGTACATGATCTGGTTTACCAGACAAATAAATTTCTGAATTCCATGCAAGTGAATTCATGCACATTTGTGCTACAAAATATAGCTTTATGCATAAACGAGAGCGTTGCGTCAGAAATATTAGTAAACTCACCGGTAAGACACATCGTGTCAACAGAACTGCAGAAAGCAGTCAGACATTAGAATTGAGGCCTAGGTGTAGGTCCGACGACAAAAGTACATTAAAACCCAAGAGTACATGTAAGGGTTTAATTTATAGACATTGCGAAAGCAAAAATAAGCACTAAAAAGCACCCGAAACGCACTTTAAGTGCATAATTTTGTATAATTCAGCTCAATTCAGCATTTAAACATATAAATATTATGCAGAAATTTCATTTTATCATCCATAATATTTCCCTAAGTGTTGGGAATTGAAAGGGTACAAGAAGGGTACTTAAAAGACACTAAAAAGTGTGATTTAGCACTTTAACGAACCAGTGTCTAACCGAACAACCGGATAATACCCGGAACACCAAAATAATGCTAGAAGCATTGTTTTTATTTTTCTAAGCTAGTTAGGGTCCCCGAATACCCTAACACACTATATATTTAATAACACACCATAAGGCACTAACTAAACATTTGATTTCCAACTAATCACTAACTAGTAGTTAGAAATGTTACACTTACCCCCCCCCCCTTTTGGTTGGACGGTTGGGAGACCAAAATCCCTCATGGGAAGTCTTTCTTATATTTTAATGGATTGTGTTAGTCCTTCATGGAACACATTATCCTTTAATGCTAGTAGTAGTTCGGATTGTCATCTAACCCGGCTAGGTTATGTTCTTAGAACATGAGCTAGTGTATGTTAAAGTATAAAAAGGACTAGATGATGAACACTACTACTATTAAACATGAACTTGTGTAAAAACAATTTATCTTATGAAATAAAGTTCTAAACTAGTAGATCTAAAGATCTACAAGTGGTATTTTCGAAAGACCAACTGTAAGACAAAACCATGTTTTAAAACCGGATCTTTCATGAAGTAGAGGTGTTTTTATGAACAAACAAGTGTGTGGACACTTGTGTAACAAAAGTTTTAACAAAGAAATAATTTTCGTAAAAACCGACTAGAAGTTGTGAAACTTCATATTCTTTAAAAATAAAGATTTTAAGAAATTAAACTTATTTTTAAAGATAACAAGACTTACTAAATGTGCTAGTAAATTACTACACATTTTTGTAAATATCCAAGTTCATGAAAAGGAAAAATTAGTGATTGTTGTTGATGATTATTGTTGATAATTGTTGTTGATGATTGTTGACGATTTAAAAGAAAATAAACACATGTTTTGAAAACATGGGAAACCTCCATTTTTAGGGGAAACTCTGTCAAAATTTTTATAAATTTTGACACTTAGAAAAATATAAGTTTTTGAGAAACGTATTCCCTAAAAATATATTTAAAAGTATTACCAAGGTTTCCCTAATTTTTGGTGATAAGAAATGAGGATTTCTTCAAGAGTAAAAAAAAAAAAATGGATATAAGTATGTATAATTTTGAGAGAAAAATATATATTATTTTATCACCAACTTTTGTGCTAAGTGTATATAGTATGTGTTATACGTGCTAGTGTATTAAGACTTAAAAATACACTAAATACTCATGAGGAGTATAAACATAAAAAAATACACATACAACATACAAGATACATAATTCGGGTGCAAAGTGCAAAACATGAAATACTTATATTAATTTTTGAGAAAATAATATAAGTAGGATACTTAGTTAAAAATATAAAATATTTTTAACACAAGAATATATACACGAAAGAGAGTGACTGTACTTGTGCGACGCAAGTCTAGTGACTAACGATAATAAAACACGTTTAGGTCACGACGCTCTATAAGCAAAATCCGGTGAAGTTTACGACGCAAGGAACGCAAAGTTGTGAGTTCATGCTCCCCCTTTTCTTTAACTGTTTTTGGTTTTATAACTCTCGGGGGTGAAATACATGTTACAAATATTATAATTTTTACAAAGGGTAAAAATACAAGAAGCACTCTTGGTGAGAACGAGAATCGAGTGCAATATGAATTGAGAATACGAGAAGCACTCTTGGTGAGTGCAATATGATGAGCTTTAAGAAAAGCCTAGAAAATACTAGATCATGTGAGCTTAAACTAGATATTGAGATGCCATTAATACTTAATTAGGGACGAGGGTTAGATCTAACGGGTACGGCCGAGCCCCACTCATGGTCCTTATGTGACCTCATGAGTGCTTCGGTGTCCCAGTCGAGGGAAATCGACACAGTCGAGGTTAATCGACACAGTCGAGGGTAATCGACACAGTCAAGGGAAATTGACGCAGTCGAGGTTAATCGACACAGTCGAGGGTAATCGACACAGTTAAAGGAGAAAATACTAATGCTCCTATGTCCTCACATGCCTTAAGGGAGAAAACACTAATGCTCCCTATGTCCTCACATGCCTTGAAGGAGAATATACTAATGCTCCCTATGTCCTCACGTGCCTTAATAAACAATCATTTAAAACGTGGGGTACACAAGAAAACTTGAACGATACTTGAGTACGTGGGGTACTCAAGAAAGACTTGAATTATACATGACAAATACTATGTTTTCATACAAAGTATAAAAACGTGAAATACAAAAACGCATGAACTCGCTCAACTTTATGTTGATGTTTTCCAAAATTACATGTATTTCAGGTGACAGGATGGATCTTGGGCGCAAGTGTCGTAACTAGAATTAGACTACAAGTTTAGATGTCATCCACTTTTGTTGAATTGTAACCTTGTCAAAGGTTGTGTTTTGAAAACTTAATAACAAGTGTATGTAATACTCAAATTTTCATGAACGGATGAACATCGTTTTGATCATGTAGTTGTTTATTACGATTGAATGCAATGATAACAAGCTAGTCACACATCATACGCTTCCGCAAAAGACAGGGTGTGACATACCCTTTTAAGGACTTTTTACCCACATAATTACCAACTCATAGCCACTTTTAATTCAAAAAATGACTGGACCGTTAGTGATTAATCACTAAGTCAAAGCTTAATTACGACGGCTTTGACTTTTGGTCATTAGACTAATGAAACTTGAATTAGAGAGGTTAAGGATGCTTACTGAAGTACTTAGAACGAAAATGAAGCTTAGGTAAACTTGCTTGCAGTCTAGAGAGCTCCAGAGAAGATTTAGAAATGTTTTTGAAATGAGCAAGTTCATGTGTTGCAACAAGAGCTCTATATATAGTGATTTAGATGCAACAAGATCAATCCAACAAGGTCTACACATGTTTCCTGATCATCCCAGGTGTCCCCTATGCATGAAATACCACTGGTGCAGCCCCTAAATTCGGAAACCATTCATCTAAGGCGGTGGAACAGGCTGAACAGACATCTGTCCATTTTTTCTGCCCAGTTACAGGTCTTACGGACCGTAAGCTAAGGGCCTTACGGTCCGTATCCGCTTTTTAATCTTTATCGCCCAGATCAGCCACCTTACGGTCCATAAGGTGGTCTCTTTGCGGTCCGTAAGACTTGGTCAGAAGACAAAAACTTGTGAACTTCTAACATTTGACCATGCAACCTATCATACCTCGAATCTTTGGTTATTATTAGTAGTAAGGGCCCTCATGATCAGGTCTGTAACATTCAGAATGCATTCCATGCATTAGTGTTGCCTTGGAGTTTTGTGAAAAGGCCATTAAATGTAAATTTGTCACATTATATACATGTGATCCCATTTCTTTGAATGTTGATTTATTTATTACAAGATTAACCGGATACTCATGAAATCCTTATCAGATTTTTATGAGAATGTGAAAATGTTAAAAGGTCACTCAGAGATAATAATTAACATGTTGACACTTTTAATCACTTCATGTATCTTTTTACTTGATCCGGGTTCATAACACGCTTTAACTTTCATGACAAGTGTCTTTATTATATTGGGCATGATTTTACGAGGTGTTACATCAGTTTAGCATAGTGCACAAGTTCGTGCACAGTTTAGCATATTGTAAATGTCAATGCACAGTGCACAGTTTAGCATAGTGCACATTTCAGTGCACGGTTTTGCATAGTGCACAAGTTCGTGCACAGTGCATAGTTTAGCAAAGTGCACATGTCAATGCACTATATAGCATAATGTATAGGTAACTGTACAATTTAGTAGGTGCACAGTGAAGCAAAGTGCACACGGGTAAAATGCAGTTATTAACTACGCGACATGCGACGTTAGAAGGCGTTTCAGTTACGATACGTGACAGAACCTCAGTCGTTCAAAACATTTTCTTTTGTTATTTTTGATCTGTTAACGCAAAAGAAATATGAACACTAATTGTTTTTGGTGTTTATGACAGGTATATACAAGGGCTGGTACCATACGGATGATCAAGCACTTGAAAAACCGAACACTCTTAAACCGCCACCTCCTTGGGAAATCCTTCTCAAAAAGATAATATATGATCACGCGTGAAAAAGTTTTGTGTATAAAACATTATTGTCTTTGACTGTAATTTAATTGTGTAATGACTCGTTAAGTCGGTTCGTCTGGGTTATCAGTTAACCAGACGTGTAAGCTTTAAGTTAAAAAAAATCTGGGACCTAATCTTACGAATGTTTCAGATATTCGGTAATGAAACGGGATAGAGTGTTACACCTATACATCAATATAAATTTAATATTCGGTAATGAAACGGGATAGAGTGTTACACCTATACGTCAATATAAATTTAATTGTAACTAACAATTTCTTTGATTATATCTATCTCTTATAAACAACAACAACCATACCCAGTAAATCCCACAAATAGCAAAGCTACTTATAGGGTCTGGGGAGGGTGGGATGTAGACAGACCTTGCCTCTATCCCTAGGGATAGAGAGGCTGCTTCCAGAGAGACCCTCAGCTCCAAAACGAACCGCATACCAATACACCAAGTCAAAGAATATAGAAAAAAGAAGTCACCAATACCAAGACCAATACCAAGAAAGTGATAAGAATGACACAATAGAATGTAAATCATGTATAATAGCATGCAACATCATTTGGGCATAAACACAAGGAGACAATCACCGGTAAAGTCACTTAAAGGATAGGAAAACCTACGTCCCTAAAATACACCTCAGACCTTACTGTAATATCCTCTACAGGTCCTGAACCCTAATCCTACGCCTCCACGAAGTCCTATCATGGACCATGTCCTCGGAAAGATGCAACTCTAGTAAGTCATGCCTAATCTGCTCAACCCATGTCAGTTTGGGTCTGCCTCTTCCTCTCCTCCCCTCCACAGTAATAGTTTCCACTACTCTAACTGGTGCCGTCGTTTGCCTCCGCTTCACATGCCCAAACCATCTCAACCTCCCCTCCTTAATCTTATCCGATATACTAGCCACTCCTAATCTCTCCCTAAAAACATCATTTCTTATCCGATCTAACCTCGTGTGTCCGCACATCCACCTCAGCATCCTCATCTCTGCTACCTCCATCTTGCGTGCTTGTGTCTTCTTGATAGCCCAACAGTCTGTTCCATATAGCATAGCGGGCCTAACTGCTACCTTGTAAAATTTTCCCTTTAGTTTAGTTGGGAACCTCCTATCGCACAATATTCCACTGGCTGCCCTCCATCTACACCAGCCCGCCTGTATGCGATGGGTTACATCACTATCTATGTCACCATCTCTTTGTACAAACGACCCCAAATACTTAAATTTAGTTACCTGCGGGACCAATTGATCCTCAATGGTGATTTGGGTGTCATCGTCATCGGCTGCACCACTGAAATCACAGTGTCGATACTCAGTCTTGGATCGACTAATCCTTAGGCCCTTGCCCTCTAGAGCTACACGCCACTCCTCTACCCTCGCGTTCAGGCACTGTTTATTCTCTGCAATCAAGACAATATCGTCTGCAAAAAGCATGCACCACGGGACTGCCTCCTGAATCAACTTGGACAATTCATCCAAGACAACCGCAAAAAGAAAAGGGCTCAACGCAGACCCTTGGTGTAGTCCTACCTCCACAGGAAAGAAGTTTGTATCCCCTACAGGCGCGCGGCCACTAGTTTCCGTTCTATCGTATCTATCCTTAATTAAGTCTATATACTTCCTAGGTAGCCCTCGACCCTCCAAACTATCCCAAATCAGTTGTCGTGGGACACTGTCATATGCCTTTTCAAGGTCGATAAACACCATATGTAAATCTTGCTTCTTCGATCTATATTTTTCCATCAATCTTCTTAGAATATGTATCGCTTCTGTAGTTGACCTCCCTTTCATGAATCCAAATTGGTTTACTGAAACCTGAGTTTCTCTTCTAATTCTAGTTTCAATTACCCTCTCCCATAGTTTCATAGTGTGACTTAGCAGTTTGATTCCTCTGTAATTCCCACAACATTGAGCGTCTCCTTTATTCTTGTATAGCGGCACCACGACACTACTCCTCCACTGATCTGGCATTTTTTCAGTCTTAAAAATACGATTGAACAAAAGTGTTAACCATCGGACTCCTTCTTCCCCCAAACACTTCCACACCTCAATCGGTATGTTGTCCAAACCCACTGCCTTGCCTCTTCCCATCTTCCTAAGTGCCATCCTCACCTCTTCAAGTGTGATCCTGCTGCAGTTGCAATTATTCTGTTGTCGCCTTTGAGTCCTGGGGTTGCTGCTATCTTGTTGGTATGCCCTACCGTCGTTGAAAAGATTATGGAAGTAGGTTTGCCATCTGAACTTAATGTCATGTGCCTTGACTAAAACACGTCCATCCTCTCCTTTGATAAACTTTACTACTCCTAGATCTTGTCTTCTTCGCTCCCTCGCTTTGGAAATCTTGAACATATCATGCTCCCCCTCTTTTGTTTCCAAACGTTCATACATTTGTTTAAAGCAAAATGTCTTTGACCATTTGACCTCTTGATGTGGCATATCTCTTTAGCCAGAGAATTGTTGTTTGAGCGCCATTTATTTCTTCTCACATAAGCTTTCTTCCAAACCGCGTGTTTCTATTCTCAATTAGGAAATCTCACATAAGTTTCTCCAAAATTATGAATTCGTTTCATTTATCGATTATAAACCCTAGATGTATAAGCAGATTCTTCAATCGTGAATAACATAGTGTCTTCATCTGTTACTTTTCGATTGTGTAAAACCCTCGAAAACCTGTGAACTCTTCAGATCTTGAATCCCATTATCATCGATTAGTCTCAACCAGATTTCTTTTGTGATTCCTTTGTTCTTCGTCTATTTTTTCTATGAATCTGTTACAAACCCTAAGTTTTTTTGTATGAATTTTGGTACAGAATATGATGCGTACAATTGAGGGATTCAAGCGCAGCAAAGCAGGATATGAATATATGTAAGTTTTTATGGTTTTGAATGATATGAGTTATATTCCTGATTTTTTTTTATTTTATTTTTTTTGCGTTTTTTGTATATCATTGTTGTTCAGTACCTTAATTGTGAATTAATCTGGTACTTTTGTTTGGATTTGGTGTTAGTTAATGTTTTCCACTTTATCTAGAGCATACAATTGGGGGATTTAAGCACAACAAAGCAGGAGTTGAATATATGTAAGTTTTTAGGGCTTTGATTTTTGTTATTGCGGTGCAGGTACGTTTCATCGTTAGTTTTTCAAATGGGTTACGTGTTTAATTTTCGAGGGTTAAATGAGAATTGAGTCAGTTAGAAACCCTATATTGATAACCAGATTCTTCACACTGCTTCTCAAAACCCTTATTTTGATTCAACGCCGTTGTCCTCTCCAACAATCCCATTAATAGCGACTACATGAGAGGATCTCTGATTCCAGTCTAATCTTCCAGGTAATAATAGGCTTTTGTTTCAACATAATCCGGCATATCTTCTAATCATTTGTGTACTTTAATCAGTTAATCTCAAGTTCTGTGTATATGTTTGCTTTGATTTATGTATATTCATGTTATTATTTAGATCTTCGACTCAAATTGTTGTGTTTTTGTAATTATCATAAGCCCTAATTATTTAGGGAAATAGTGTTATTTATTTCAAAAATTATATCAACTACAGCTGGAGGCAATAGACAAAATAAGTACGATCGGTGAATGAGTTGCCAGAGTTATCCGAGGCAGACATGATTGTCTTTTTAGGCAAAATATAGTGATTTGCAATATATAGTGATTTGCAATAGACAAAATAAGTACGATCGGTTTATGAGTTGCCAGAGTTATCCGAGGCAGACATGATTGTCTTTTTAGGCAAAATATAGTGATTTGTAATATATAGTGATTTGCAATAGACAAAATAAGTACGATCGGTGAATGAGTTGCCAGAGTTATCCGAGGCAGACATGATTGTCTTTTTAGGCGACTTCAATTATCGGCTTGATGGCATTTCTTAATGCGTGAAGCCGTTATTACGTTCCCACCCACTTACAAGTTTGAACGACATCAACCTGGTTTAGCGGGTATATAGTCAAAATTAAGTTATCAAATAGTTATGATTTATGAAATTGCTTATTGTAGCTTTGCTTATTTTCATGTTGTAGGGTACGATTCTGGAGAGAAAAAGCGGATTCCTGCATGGTGTGACCGAGTCTTGTATCGTGACAACCGTCCAGATTCATCAGGTATATGCAGTTTAAACTGTCCTGTAGTTTCTTCAGTTTTGCAGTTAGTGATTTACTTAATCTTGGGTGAATAGTAATTATAAATATGTATTCATCTTTATTTTCATTTGTTTACTGAAAAAGTTTTGGTTTCCTTTAGATATGAAGCGTGCATGGATGTGACTGATAGTGATCATAAGCCCGTGTGTTGCATCTTTAGCGTGGAGCTGGCTCGAGTAGACGAACCGTAAAGAAGAAAACTTTTTGGAGAAATCATGACATCTAATAACAAAGTTAGGCGTATTCTTGAAGAAGAATGCAAATTTCCGGAAGCTATTCTCAGCACAAACAATATAATTCTTCAGGACAATGATACATTAGTCTTGCGGATCACCAATAAAAGCGGAGAAGACAAGGCTTTATCTATCTCTTATACTAAAGCAAAATAATGTTGACTATTTGACTATGATGTGGCAGTGCTACTTATTTAGAGAATTGTGAATTGGGCGGCATTTGTTTTCTCCTCAGTACGCTCTTTCTTTCAAACCGTCTATTTTGTGCCTCAATTAGGAAACCACAATCAATTTTCAATCAATTCAATTCATTCTCCAAAATTTATGAATACGTTTCCTTTATTCCCTCTTCATCATGCTCTATCTTCAGTTTCGATTTTAGGATTTTAGGGGAATTGGAGCAATCGGCTTGAGAGAGAACCGCTTCCGCCAAGAGTCTTCTTGGCTCCGGTGGCAAAGATGACGATGGATACCTTGCAGATTTGTACTATCGTCAACATCATCGGTATGTAATTGTTGAATCTAATTATTTTTGTGTACGATTAACTACTTGGAGATTTCGCGATTGCTTAATTGAGTGCTAGATATTAATCTGCACCTTTCAATTGCTATGTATGGATTTTGATTGTGATTTTGATGTTTGGTGAATGCCTACGTTTCTGACATAAGAACGGCTTATAAAATCTGGGACGCAGATTGATCTGTCATTTTGCGTTTTATTGATTATGTGTTGGACGAATGGTTTATTAAGGTATTTTATAATTTGTAATATCTAGGGTTTCTTTGTTCAACTGTTCGATATTGCAACTATTTTGGTTTTTCTTTTCTTCATTGAATTTCTTTTTTCAATTTTCAATTTCATCATCTTTGTTATTCAATTTTATTAGATTGTTCTTGATCAAATAAAACCAATTCACCATCAGTTTTGTTAGGCTGTTTTTCATTTATTTCAAATCTTAATCTCGCACATGTTAATCAGAATCAAGATAAATCGATTCACCATTGAATTTCACAGGTATTGGTTTCCGTCTTTGACTTTCAATATGGTTTCATGGCCGTTGATTGTTACTGTAATGGATGCTTTCAAGTAGTGATTTTACAGAGTCCTAAAGTAGTAACCTTTTCAAATTCAAAATTGACATGTGACTTTCAATATGGTTCGTTGTGCTATCTTTGTCATGTATTCATATCGTATTTGGGACATTAAAATGATTCATCAATTTTGTGGTTTCGTTGAGTTTAGTAATGGATTCCTATCACTAAAATTTTTTTATTGTGTTATTCGATAGTATGTGTTTGAAAATTTCATGATGATTTAATGTTTGGATCTAAGCATTAGGGTTTGGACGAAGAGCTGAAAGTAGTCTTAAAGTTGTGCAAATGGGAACGTAATGAGTGGTATATATATGATGATGGAGACTTCAAAACGGACCCGTGGGACGTTTCAAAAGCTGATTCAGTGGTATATTCATTTTGACCCATTTCACATTTTTATCCTTAATTCTCTTTAGGACCTTAAATGTACCTGTTATATTGTTGTTGTATAATAAAAGTAGTCATTTACGTATGTTTCTTTAAAAGTGCATCATTCAAATGTTTTTATTCTTTTGCTGATTAGAAGTCTAACCCATCATTCAAACAGTTGCATATATTGTTTTCATTTACTATATTGCAGATAATTCAGACTTCTCATGACCGCTTCAAATGTTCTCTCTTTGACCAGTTTAAACATCTGTAGATTTTGGTTATATTTTATAGTTTTTTAAAATTTGTATTAAGTTGGGTGTCTAGAGTGTTGTTTGTTTTTCTTCAAATACATCAGATTTTGATGTAGAGTAAATGAAGTTTTGAGTCGATTCTAGAGATTTTTCCATGATTTATCCATTTTGACCGGATCTGAATATTCACGGCATCAATTTCCGCCATGTTCGGGAGCTAACATGTGGGTCACTGGTATTTGGTCGGCTTATATATACCAAGGCGTTCATCAAGAGACCGTGTAAGGAGATTTTGTTTTTAAGTATTGATTTCATATATCATTTGTAGTCTACACATTTCAGTTCGTATCTAAACTTAATTAATTGCACTTACAGGTTATGTGTTGCTTTTACAACATTATTTTTTAGATTATTTTCATTCCCTTTCTTTTAGTTGAATATCTAATAATGTGCAGGCAGAAAGGAAGGTGATATATTGGAAGTCTAGACAAAAATAAAAGCACATTATCTACATGAAGTTTACAAGATGGGCGAAAACTTATGGTCCAATTTATTCAATTAGAAGCGTAGCTCCTTCGATGGTGGTGGTGAGTTTAAATGAAATCGCCAAAGAGGTACGTCATAATTCTAATTTTGAAGTCTCCCCTTTTCGGTTTGTAAATCTACTAAAATCACATAGTATTAAATTTAGTGAAGCGCGAGTATTCTGAATCTTAAGAAATCCGATAAGAGACATTTTGAGATAATAACTTGAATTAAAAGTTTGAAATAGTTAATGTTCCTAAATATCTATAAGTTTGGAAATGGAAAGAGGGTGAGCAAGTTTGCCTTTCTTACTATTTGTTTATTAGGTTCTTTTAGAACCATTAAAAGTCTACGCCCCTTGCACATTTTAAACGACTGATGATATATGTGAAATCATGGTCAGCTTTAGTAAGATCGGCTTTCCCACCGAAATAATTCGTACAACTTTTGCACCGAAATAATTCATACAGCTGAATAATGCAAACAACTACAATGGTTCCCCACAATATCATTAGTTATTCAAACAAGGTTAAACCAAAAACTAGCAGTACCTCATGGGCTAATAAGGGAAAATTAGCCAAGACCAAAAGCTATTGGTCAGCTGCAAATGCCACTTAAGCATAATCTAAACAATGAAAAGTGATAAGTTTATGCAGTTATTTAGTGCAATAGTTTGTTTGTACTTTGTAATGAGAACTAATACTCATTCATGAACTTGATTATGCATGGCAAGAAGGCAAACAAACTAGATGTAGCTGAGTACATTCATTGAACCATATGTAAAGCACACTGGTACCCACCCAACCCTAAGATTAACCTGGCAAAGTGTTCATACATCAAATCGCAAGGTACAATTATAACCTCTAATTTATAATATTTTTTTTTGTCATTACTTGGTAGACCACATGATCCTTTAGCAAGGAAATAATGTAGTGTAAGGTGGTCTGCTGTTTGATTAATAAAAGCAACAAAATTTAAAAGTTAATTACTATAAAAAGGTGTGGGTTCATTTACATGCAATTTTGGTTACGGATTAAACAATTATATTAATGCCCTCAAAGCGCATTAGTGATATTTGAGATGGGCAGAACAAAATGATATGGGATTCGCCTAAGGTGTCATGCAATTTATTTATTAAAAAGTATTAACATGTAGGTCAATTTGAAATCAAGTTCTAACTACGTTGGTCACACATATACACATTTAGAAATTTGGATACTTTTTTGGCTTTTTATGGAAATCTACTTGATAATATTCAGTGCAGGACTGGGCTGACATGCGTCTAAGGATGTATGTAAGATAGAGCTAGAGACAAAGACACAAAACAAGAGTTTTTGAAAAGTCAATGGGAGAAGGAGACTTGCAAATAGGTTTCTCAAGAGCTGGTGGGAGCGGTGGTCAGAATGTTTATAAAGTTTAAAATCGGTTCGGATAACCCATTTCCAACTGGAGTTACTGTTTATTGTAAATGTATTTGGTTCTGTCTCAGAATGTAATCTGAAGACCGTCATTTTATTTTCTTGAACCCCATCAGACACTTATCATAGAGAGAGGAGATAGCAAACCGGATAAAGGAATCTGGTGGCGGTTAGCCACCGTACCCGTCGGCGACGCCACCCACCTCCGGCGCGTGCAATATCTAAGCTTCAACATCGGAGAACATGGAATCCGATGGTGGTGTTGGTTTGGTCAAAGGATGTTGTTGATCTTTGTGGGAGCAGCCGTCAAATCCGGTGAGTCTAGGTTTCTGTCAAGGTCGTAGAACCCTTATCTGAATTGGTTTCTCATGTTCTTGATCATGCGGATTTCTTCTTAAAAAAGTTTTGTTCGATGCCTGTGGATTTCTTCTTAAAAAAATTTGTTCGATGCCTAATACATGTATCATTGTGTCTATCACTAGATTTGTGTGTCAAATATGACATGGTGTTCCGATTTCATTCGCCCTCAGGTGTGTTTCTCCGACTCTTTTATCCACTATCTGAATTGGTTTCTCATTTATTGTTTGTTGTTTTTTTGCTTAGTTATATTATACATATGAATTATAAACGCTCATGAACAGTTCTACCTCATGATTAATAGAGGGCGGTAGTGGACCTCTATGATTGACATACGTATATCAGAAGGTTTACTTTGAAACCATTCCATTGTTAGTATTTCAATATTCAGGTATGGTTATTATAATTTAATATAAGAAAGTCACATAGCCATAAGTGTATCTGCGTGTTTTATATTCTAAGTTTATTGACCCATTAGATATAAAGTAAATTCTCAGCCCAATGGATCAAAAAAATAATTTTATGATTGGCGATCAGGTCTGATAACAGGCCAAATCTGGGCTAGATTTATAACGGGTTAGATTCTCTGAGGGTTTGGGTAGCAAATGGATCAAAAATTGTCTTTTCTTTTTAAGTTAGATGGCCAAGCTGAATAATGGGTCAAAACTAGCTTCGATTTGAAACGAGTCAGATTCACCACAGGTTTGGATTTTATGAGTTGTAGTTATGATATAACCTATTTTTACATATTACATTATTTTACTATGAGTTTTGGTTCTATGTGTTGCAACTCTTCATATAAAGTTAAGAACTTTTTTTTTCATAATTAAGCGAGATGACTATTTATCATCTAACATATGTTCTTTTTTTCTATCAAAATGAATATTGATTTAAATAAACTATACATGACAATTTAAATAAACTATACATAACATATGTTCTTTAGTGATTATGTGGAATTGTTGTATAAGGTTGTCTAAAAAAACAGGTGTGTTTACTGTTGCGAACAAAAACAGTTGCATATTTTGTTTTCGTTTACTATATTGCAGATAATTCAGACTTCTCATGACGGCTTCAAATGTTCTCTCTTTGACCGGTTTAAACATCTGTAGATTTTTTCTATAAAAAACTTTTTTTTAATTGTTCTTCTAAATGGTGATGGTAAGTTAATTTTTTTTATTGTTACGTAATATATGATTGTAACTTTAGTTATAAAAAGGTATATACACATTTTTAATTATATCGTTTTTTTAATGGTATACAAGTGTAAGAGTTTGCGGTGCTTCACAAGTTGATGTTATTGCTTCCTATACGATGCGGGTCTTGCGATTCGATACACTTTGGATTCAGGTTGCAAACGGGTTCCAGTTATTCATGTTGATGTTCATTAAGGTAATATAATTGTGGAGGGTTATATCATTCTGATAAAGTTTTTATTATACCTTTTTCATATAAATCAAGATATGTGGGACCCTGTTCATGTTGCTTGCGAATTATAATTGTTGGTTCCCGGTCTCCGTAGCTAGATTTCGTTAAAAGATTTGTGTTTCATTACAATCATGTTTGGCATATTATCACACATTGTGTTGCATTTAGTAAGTTTAATTTTAAATATCTTTTATTAAATATTAAATTGCTATAGTGAGTGTCGATAACGTAACGAGCAAAACCGATGTAATTAAGTACGTAGAATGGAATTGATAACGATACCGTTTGTATGGTTCTAGATTGATTAATAAGATAGGTCGATATCTTTTTTTTTTGGAATATCACGACTTTAATATTCGAAGTTGCACTTTCGGTTGCTATGTCCACACGGTCTAATACCAAACCAAACTAATACCATAGGTTATTATAAAATACCGGGTTATGTGGGTAATAAGTGAGTTAGTGAAATACCAAATTGGTATTTTGCGGATTTGGTCCTTACTAATGGAACGTTGCTTTCATTCAAAAGTTTATGTGTTTATGTCAACACAATTAAATAATAAAATTTATTGTGAGACCACCCGTGTAATACTCGAGGACTTAGACTAGTATATTTTAAACTAACAAACCGTATTTTAATTTTTAAGTAATCGTTTTGTTTGACTAAAAAAATAGGCGCTAAGAGGTGAGACTTTGAGTTGTAAAAGATGCTTGTAGTATTGAGTCAATGAGTTGTAGTAATGAAACAAAAACTAAATATATACAGTTGTTTTTACATAATTGAAATGGTTTATACATGTGAATTTTTTATAATTTTTTTAGAAGAACAATAAACGAATCTCATTTTAAATTAAAATATATGAATAATTGTTTGAACATAGACGGTTACAGAGTAATGACAGGTAGACAAACAACAAGTTGTGTCGCTACCCCATCTGAATACTTGATGTCAGAAATAACAAATACAAGCGGTTTCCTTGACACAAACAAAAGGCAGAGTCAACTTCGCCTTTTTAATTTTTTTTTAACAAAAGGTTTTTTAGTTATCACTTTTGAAATTTTCAATACTTGCCAAGTTACATCAAAACAGAAGGTAGACGGGCAACAAGCTACGCCGCCTTTTTAATTTTACTATACAGTACTAAAATATTTGACACAAACAAAAGGTAGACCGGAATAATAACAGTCAACTTCGCCTTTTTAATTATACTATATAGTACTAAAATATAACAATACCTACCCATACTATTATATATATATAGGGTGGGGTTATAGAGTGAACACTAACGTATTTGCGAACTGAGTGAACAAATCTTGGCCATTGATTTACACACGTGGATGGCTAGGATCTCATCATCAAATCGTAAAATAAACTAGTGTATTTCATCATCAAATCCTGGCCATTGATCTACACACATGTATGGCCAGGATTAGTTCGCTCATTTCGCAAACTACACTAGTGTTCACTCTTGAACCTAATCCTATATATATATATATATAGGGTAAGGTTCATGCGAGAACCAATGTGAACTCAACCTAAAATAGCTAAAAAAAACCTAACCCCCCCCCCCCCCAAAAAAAAAACCTAAACCCCCCCACACCACCAAAAAAAAAACCTAACCCCCCCCCCCCCCCCCCAAGCTAAATGCTAAAAACTAAAACCCCAAAAAAAAAAACCTAACCCCCAAGCTAAAATGCTAAAAACTAAACCCCCAAAAAATAAAATAAAATAAAAATCTAAAAAAATAAAAAAAACACACAAATTTTTTTTTAATATTTTTTAAGTTAAAATCGCTACTTTTAATTTTTTGTGTGTTTTTTAGCTATTTTTAGGCAATTTTGGTTGTGTTCACATTGGTTCTCGCAATAAGGGGTGGTTCCTAACGGATCTTCAAAGATCCGTTAGGAACCACCCCTTATTGCGAGAACCAATGTGAACACAACCAAAATTGCCTAAAAATAGCTAAAAAACACACAAATTTTTTTTCATATTTTTTATAAAAAAATCGCTACATTTAGTAGTAAATTTTTTTTTTAAAAATTTATTTAATTTTTTTTTTGCTACTGAAAGTAGCGATTTTAACATAAAAAATTTTTAGATTTTTTTAGGTTTCTTGGGGGTTTAGTTTTTAGCATTTTAGCTTGGGGGTTAGGTTTTTAGCGGGTGAGGGAGGGGGGTTTAGGTTTTTTTTTTTTTTTTTTTTTTGGGGGGGGGGGGGGGAGTGTGGGGGTTATGTTTTTTTTGTTTTTTTAGCTATTTTATGTTGTGTTCACATTGGTTCTCACGGTTCTCGCAATAAAGGTGGTTCTCGCATGAACCTTACCCTATATATATATATATATATGTGATTAGGTTCAAGATCAAATACTAGTGTATTTGCGAACTGAGCGAACTAATCCTGGCTATTCACGTGTGTAAATAAATGGCATAATGTCAGGTACTAATTGTTTTTTTGTTGCAAAGTCAGGTATTAACGTTCTAATTTGACATAATGTTGAGTACTAAGGCCAAACATTGTCAAAATGTTGAGTATTAAGGCCAAACCATGTTAACTTTTTTGTTAAGTTTTACTAAAATAACTAAAATGCCCTTTAATAGTTAAAGTTTTTAGTTATTTTTAAAACTTAGAAACTGTAGGGACTACATGTTAAATGACCAAACTTGTTAAGTCAAATAAAAAGAAAACCCGCTTTGAGGGTCTTCTCCGGCAAAGTCGTCGGTTCCGGCAATATCGGATCCGTAAAATTTGCTCGTTTAACTTGTTTTTTTGTTAATTTTATCACTATCATAATCAAAATGATCAACTCGTTTGTTTTACGTATAAACTGCAAATTATGCTTATCCGCTAACTCGTTTAACTCTGAAATTCTCATCATCCTCTCAATCTGTTATATCTTTAATTCAAGTTTAAATAAATGCCTCTTGACCCGATGCAACCTCATTCCCACACGATTTCACAACCAATTTCACATCTACAACTGCTATTTGTTCGTTATATCGTACAGAAACAAAACCCCATATTTATTTCAACTTACGAAACTGTTATATTCCTATATCAGATATTTGTTTTAGTTATTTTTATAAATCTTAGAGTTAATTACATAGTTAGTCCCTGTGGTTTACACAAAGTAACAATATAAGGTACTAATAGTTTAAAATCACTTCTTAGGGTACTAACGTTCCATTTTTAATATGTGGGGATATTAACGTTAATTCCCTAGTTAACTATTAGTATCTTAGATTGTTAGTTTGTGTAAACCACAGGGACTAACTATGTAATTAATACCCCCACATGTTAAAAAATGAAAAGTTAGTACCCCATGAAGTGATTTTAAACTATTAGTACCTTATATTGTTAGTTTGTGTATACCACGAGGAGACTTGGTTTATTATTTAGATTAACTTAAAAAGTTCATTTTACTAGTATATTATTTATAAACTTTGAGTTTATAAATAACAAACTTCAAATCCATTTAATTTTATATAAAATATAAATAAAACAGAAGACATTACTTTAAATTATTTTAGTCAAATATACTTCATTAAAAATAGCCTCTCTAGTTATCAAATGGCATTTTAGTCAATTTAGCAAGAGTTAACAAAAAAGTTAAAAATGTTTAGTCATAGTACCCAACATTGTGACAAGGTTTGGCCTTAGTACTAAACATTGTGACAAATTAGAACGTAAATACCTGATTTTGCAATAAAAAACTATTAGTACCCGACATTGAAATTTGGCAGAAACCATAAGGACCAATAGTGTATTTTTTCTTTATAATAATATATAGTTTTTTTAATATTTTACTATTTTAATATTATAATACCGTATTATTATATTTAGTTTTAACATATTTCTTTTTTTTTAAACCATATTACCTATTGTCAATTACTTTTTTTTAATAGTTATGTTTTTTTCTTTTAAATGATATTACCTTTATCAATTAGTTTAATATTTATTTAAATAAAACCTGAAGTACGCATCCCACCTGGAGATTCCGATATAAGTATTGTTAAAAATAAAGTTATATTCAAACTAGAGTATTTATTTGGTATTGTTTTACCCTACGATAATAAACTAAACCGATTCTACTGTTGGCTTTCGAAATAACATGCTTCATTTTCAAATATCGTTTGTTTAACATTATCATTTGCTTCGTTTCGTCGCAACGTGCGACACCAATAAAACCTAGTTTAAATTAATTTCTTTTAATTGGGTCATTTTCCTCTCTATGGTTTGTTCAATTATGCCGGTCCAGACCAAATTTTAAAAATTATTCAATTTTCGTCTCTGACATTCTTGAAACATGTGAGCTCCGTCCAAAAATCATGAATTAACTATTATTTTCGTCCTTGTGTTTGTTCAATTATTCGATTCAGCCTTAGTTTTTTTTGGACGAAATTTGCATGTTTAAAGAATGTCAGAGGTGAAAATGATACGAATTTAAAATTTGGCATGAACTGACATAATTAAACAAATCACAGGGACGAAAATGACATTTAACCCTTTAATTGCTTTTTCAATAACTGTATATAAGATAACAAATCGTAAATCTTAACCAAATAAACCTTAATTTTATAGTAAAGTTGAATATTTTTATTAACACTTCTTTTTTAGGTAATAACTAGTTTTTTTACTATCGCCGCGTTGCGGCGAACGTTTTTTGTTGTTTAGTCTATGTTTACATGTGTTTTGAAACCACTACAAGCGCGTTGCGCACGGAAACCTTTCACAAGAATAAAAAGAAAATATAGGAAAAAACACTAAAAGATAACCAAAAGAAAATCAACAAAAAAAGTTTTATGGTAATAATGTTGTTCATATGAAACCTGTGGTCAGAGATGAGCAAATGATACTGGGTACCGGTACCGAATTTCCTGAACCGAAAGATCTTAAGTGCCAATTCGGTACGACTTTTGGCGTTCCTGGTACCGGTTCACTACCGCTTTTTACCTTCAAATACCGGTACCGTAACAGGTATTTTCGGTACCGGTACCGATTCAGTATTGGTTGGCACCGAGCTCATCCCTACCCCTGAAACTAAAAAAAGAAATCATTAAAAGTTGAAGAAAATCAACAAAAAAGTTGCACGATACCATTGTTGTTCGTACGACACCCGTGATCAGGGATGAGCAAATGGTACCGGGTGGCAGTACCGAATTTTCCGAACAAAAAGATTTTCAAAATCAATTCGATACCGACTTTTGGTGTTTTCTGTACCTGGCTGGCGGCGGTTTTTACCTTCATGTACCAATAACCGTATTGGTATTTTCGATACCAGTACCAGTTGACATAAATTTATCTAACTTAAAAAGTAAAGAAAATAATAGAAATCCTTAAAAAAAACTATATTTATTTTAATATACTTATATTATATTACTAGGTTATAACCCCGTGTATTACACGGGTTAAGTAAATACATTTATATACTAAATAATAAAACATTATATCTTTAAAAACTTTCTTTATTGCACGGGTTGAATAAATATAATTTTATATATTAAATAATAAAAAGTTATATATATATATAAGAACCATATTGTACGGGTTGAATTAATGTAATTTTATATAACAAATAAAAAAAATTATATCTTTAAAACCACATGTATTACACGGGTTGAATAAACGTAATATTGTTTACCAAATAATTAAATAATACATCTTTAAAAAACCTCATTTATTACACGAGTTAAATAAATGTAATTTTATATACCAAATAATAAAAAAGTTAGTAAATGTAATTTGTATAGTGAAAATAAAAATATTTAATATATTAATACAAAGTTTGGTTTTCGTGATAAATAATTTGTTTTATTTAAAATGTTTTAAATTAACAATTTTCAATTTTGGATACTATTTTATTAGAAAAATAGAAGAATGGTATTCGAAATTTAAAGCAGGACAAAATTTAATATTAGCTCATTATTCATTTATTTATTCAATTAATATAAGATAAGTTTGGAAGTAAGGCGAGAAAATCATAAAATAAATACCTACAATGAACGACATGTGTCACACATTAATTTTTTATTATATAATATAGTATAGATAAAAATTTAGATTGATATAAATAGATTATTTTGTTGTAGCAAAATTTGTTAACGAAGTCTCAATAAATTTAACACATTATTTAAAACTCCGTAAATGTATAAATGATAAATAATATTAGTTAGAGTAAATTACGATTTTGGCCCCCGTGGTTATATCACCTTTACCCCAAAAAATAATTTTTTTAATATCTGAGCCCTCAATGTCTTTTTTTCTAACCTTTTTGGCCCCTAACATTAACCCCATCCATTAAATGTTAGGGGCCAAAAGTGTTAGAAAAAAAACGTTTTAGGCCAAAAAGATTAGAAAAAAAAGACGTTGGGGGCTCAGATATTAAAAATTCTTTTTGGGCGAAAAGTGTAAAAGTGATATAAACACAGGGGCAAAAATTGTAATTTACTCTATAAGTTAAATAAAGAATATTTTAAATAAGAAGGAGATTAAACTAAATAATAATTATCCATAAGAAAATAAACTAAATAATATTTAGTAGGAGGATTATCTATAATTTATTAGAAAAGATTAAACCAAAATAATACTTATCTATAAAACATAGTCTAATATGATGACAAGTGTCTTCAAAATGGTTTCTTTTATTATATAGTATAGATTATTATTACTGTTCATTATTACTGTTCAAAAGCTTGCATTTTTAATATATAGGAGAATGCTATATCACAAGTTGTACCCATTCTTTTCTTCGGCCGTTTCAAGAAACCCGGATTTTCTAATTAAAGCTAGCGATAGTTGTCAAGAAAAAGTCCAAATAAAGTTTGGACCACATTGTTTAATTCTTTGAAGGGTGTCTATCTCTTTTAGGTATTGGTAGCAAGTAGTGTTAGATATTTTAGTGTAATCGGAATTGATTTGGTGATCAAAGCGAATAATAATACACATCAAGCAAGTTAGGAGGTGCGGGAGTGCACGCTTGTTTGAGTTATTATAATTCGAAGTGTACGTGCGGAGCCCGTACTCTACGGGGGTTCCAAGGGGGCAGCGCCCCTCGCGGGGTCCAAGGGGCAGAGCCCCTGGCTAGGGTCGAGCTGCAGTTTGATTAAAATTCAGACAAAAAATCAAGGCAGTTTCAATGCAGTTTGATTAAAATTCTGCCAGAGGCAGTTATCTGCAAAACACCCCCAAAATTCCCAGACAGTTCTTTTTGATCATTCTTCTTCCTGGTTCACAAAATTCGCAGACAAAAAGAACATACCCTTGTTCTATTCTCGAAAAACAGAGTTGTATCCGATTGAATTATTCGGGTGAACCACCGAAATAATTTGATCTGAGAGTGACATCACGCCTCTCTGTTCATCCGGCAATCTGAAATTCCCCAACAAGTAGCGGAACCTCAATGAAAATCCATTTGAGAAGGTATTGTAACTTATAGATGAGTGGTTATGGGTAACATTTGATGCATCTAATATCCGTTGGTGATGTGTTTTGGGCGATTGGGTGAGAGAGTTACAAAATAGTCACACTTTTCCGGTCCCCCAACGTTGGTGGTGATCGATTGATAAGTGGTTGTCGTCAGCAATTGTCACACCCCGATATTTCCACGTATTACCGGTGGGGAGTATCGTGACGTAGTCGATATCATCATAGTCAAACAACACAATTTAAAATGCACAGCGGAAGCAAAAGATAAATATATTACAAACCGTTTCAAAAGTAAAATCAATTATTACAAACGGATTGTAAGATGGATCCACAGGCGGATCTTAAAACATAAACATTGTTCAATAGACTTTAGACGCCTAGAACTTGCAAGATTCCTTATTAACGCCCTGAGCTTCCAGCCAATTACGTTCAGTACCTGTCACTTACCCTTTTTGAAAAATACGTCAGTTTACACTGGTAAATACAATTAACCGACTCATTTTAAAAAGAGTTTAAGAAAATTGATTTAGATGCACCTGGCACAAAAATATATTTTATAACTTGGGACAATTATATAAAAGTAATCTTGTATACAGATTTACATGTTCGTTATACGTTCAGGGCCCAATGTAGAAACCGAGTCAAGATTAACAGACACGCCACAAGTATAGGCCCACAAGAGAGTGAGATACCTTTTCCCGTATGCAACTGTCAGGTGTATGCCTACACCCTGTGCTTAAGACGTGACCATTTTATTATAATGATGCCAAGGATATCTGGGACATGGTCATTAACCCCTAAAGGCTTTTATTTCAAACAATACAGATTAAAACGGGTTACCTCAATAATTTAATCACAATACGATTAAACATTCAATACCCGACCAAGCGGTACTATTATAATACCGTATCCCAAGCCCGTATAGGGAAAATAAGTTAAAAGTATTTACCTGAGCTAGCAATGCAATTTATACTCAGCCGTATATTCTAATCAGCAAGCACAAGTACTTCTACTGGGGCTCTTAATCTGGAACGAAGATTTTATTAACTTATTAGATTCCTAACGGGTCTTATTTAAGTCGTAACTTAGACCGGTTAGTTTTAAGGAAAGGTTTACGGTTCAAAACGCATGATTAAGCGAAGACAGGAATAGAATGTGATTTAGACCCGACAAGTTTGGAGACTTGTATAATATGGGTAAACTAAACACATTCTGGATTTTGAGGCAAAAATGATAAGGTTTGACCCGTTTTGGTCAATTTATGCAAACTAGTTACATAAACCGATCCGAACGCGAAATATGCGTAACGGGTAACCATAAGAGTCATATACATGTTTTCTAAGTTAATATGCCTAAAATATGTTGTGACATCAGTAAGATATCTTCTATTATGCCCAAAACGGATTTAAACTCAAATTATGCCCCGTAATGGTATTTTGGAAAACTGCTAATTTATTATTTCGGAAGGCTCAAAATATTTTATTTACCATATTGGATCAGTAGAAAAAAGGTTTGGGGTCAAAAGGATTTGTAAAACTCATTTTATAGCCCGAAAGGGCAAAACCGGCAATACCGAAATAAGCTTCGAACTCTATGTTATACTCAGCCTTAAAATAAATAAAAATCTTCAAAAATCCCAAAATATTATATTATATCAGTGGGAAAAATGTTTGGTATCAAAGATTGGGTTTAGATAGGCTATACGCTAATTACGCCGTTTAATTAATAAAAAGCGTTCTAATTACGCTATTGAGCATAACTCTTAATCTAGACCTCAAACTGACGTGAGATTTTAGGGACCTGTTTATAAATCAGTAACAAAGATTATTGTCCTCAAACATTTCCAAAATTCTCTTTTTAAGGTCAAATGGGCATAATAGTCAACATTTAGGCATTTAACGGAAATATGCATATGAATCGGATAACTAATGAACCAAGTTGTATAATCACAGAGGGTTATACTTATATGAAACCTGGTCCTAATAAAGCTCTAAGGCATTTCTAAACTATGCTCTAATGGGTCAGAATGGAAAGTCAAAGCAAAAGTCTACTTTTGCGACTTTCGGTCCCGAACCGAGCTTAAACTAAAAATTGTCGAGTTGAACATGTTTAGACACGTTCTTACATTAATTACTAAGTTATATTAATGACAAAACAGGTTGTATAGCTCCCACATTGCTAATTATGTGTTTATTTGCAAAATTGCTTCCTGTTGACTTTTAAGATCAAGTTTGACCCGACAATTGACCTTCTTAGAGTGAGAATCAGAGGGTGCCCTTTTAAGGGTTTATTGCCCACATAATTACCAACTCATAGGTACATTCAATTTGTAATTTGACTGGACAAATTAAGATAAATGATGAAGTCAAACCTTAATTACGATGGTTTTGACTTTAAGCTAATAAATTAAGCAAAACTGAATTAAGGAAGGTTAAGGATACTTACCAAGATCCTAAGCACGACTAATGATCACTATGAATGAGTCTTGAGCTCCAAGAACCTCCAGAAACCAAGTTGTGAAGTTTTCAAATGAATGTGATCAAATGTTGCAACAATGGTTTCTTATATAGGAGTTCTTGATGCCTTTAGATCATTACAAACAAGTCTACAAGTGTTATGGGATCATCCCAAGTGTCCCTAGGTCCTTCTAAATTATTAAACAAGCCCCTAGAATCAAGAAATGGTAAATTGAGGCGGTGTAACCGCCTGGAACAGGCAGCTGTGAAGTTTCTGATGCTGGGCATGGCTTACGGACCGTAAGGGTCCAGACATACGGTCCGCAAGGACCAGGCCAGCTCACCAGAACTTTTAAAAGTTGACATATTTGGCCCCTGGTCCTCCCAAACTTGATTTTAACATGGTTTCTTGCACTTGGAACCCCCAAACTTGACTTTTAAGGACTCCAAGTCATAAATCAACTTTGTTAAGTCCCCGGTTATTCATACGATCACCGAAAAGTCTTAAATTTCAACGTTGATGCTTTTAACCCCTCGTATACGAATATTGTCATAACTTTCTCATACTTTATCTGAACCTTGTGAAATTTTAATCACTTATTCTAGTGAGCATAATTAATCATTACAAAGCTTCGGGTTTGCAAATAGGTCACTCAGAGGTATACTTTAAACATGTTGACGCATTTAACCCCTGTAGTTTGTAATTCCTTACTTTCTTTCACAATTAGCTTCGTATGATCCATGATTTATCCGTTTAAGGGTATAAACATCATGTGGGACTATTGTGAAGTATATTTATTCATTGTTGACACTCTGAATCCTTTTATACACACAGATTCCTTGTTCGTCAACATTAGTCCCTCAAAGTCAATTCTTTACATGTTTAAACTCCATGACACGTGTCGATATATTATTGGACATGAATTTTCGAGGTGTTACATCCTCACCCCCTTAAAAGAAATCTCGACCTCGAGATTTGCTAAAAATGATGGAAGTACTTTTTGTCGTATAATGGACTTAACTTCTATATCATATCTGGAGCCTTTCCAAGCTCCCAAGTTGACCTCTATAATAGGTACGTGTATCCTTTTTGGAGCTTCTTAACCTGTAGATCCTCAATCGATACAGGTTGCTCATCATATTATAAATCTGCATATCATTATGTGATAATGCTTCTCAACTTCTTGGTGAAACACGTCCTTAAATCATTAATGTGTTAATGCATTGCGAGTTCCGCCAAGCTCCTTAAATAGGTTTTAGCTTATAAGCTATTTGATCTTGATACATTCGATTCCTTCGAATGATTCTATATATTCCGAGCTTAACTAGCCTGATAATTAACAAATTGGCACGCCCTTCCAGGGTGACATCTTTGTTGAACCTTTTTCCTTAACAAGAATTTAGGAGGGTTGCTACATTCATTAATCCTTGGTTTTTCTGCCGAATACTGGCAACTTACAGATGATTTTGGATTTATTTGATCTTATTCGTTGTCTCCAAGGCAACTTTCAGATGCTTATAATTGGACTTACCAATCTTTTGTCCAACAATAAATGTTGAACATTTCATTTATACAAGGTCTCCAAAGAAGCAGCCTTGATCCTATATAACAACTATTATGGAAAAGCTTATTTTAAGGTGAGATGGTTATTCCAACCATTGCTTAAAACTAATCTTAAGAAATAGTTAATCCTTACAGTTAGTCGGACAAATCGACGATCCTGGGCAGCTGATGGCGATTCTTAATCGTTGCCTAGATAGGGTTGCGGTAATCAATGCATAAGCAAGATGAACCGTCTTTCTTAATTAACAATACCGAATTCTCAGAGTATTGAGTTAGGCTATATGAATTCTCTATTTTAAAACTCACTTAATCAAGGTTTCGATTCTTCCAAAGATGGCTCCTGCCGTCTTCGAGATTTCATAATAATACAGCCCTAAATGGGATATAAATCTTAACTCTACTTGCTTCTCAGAAGGTAAACAAGGTAATCTTAGGAGAAAATAATCAAGGTACAAGGAGGTTACAGAGATTTTCCATATCTCAGGCTCCAATTCATCCACCATTGCTTGTGTCAAATAAGTGACACCTTTATGTTACAAGTCCACGAATTCCTTAATCGGGAACATTTACTTGGACAATTCTATTTTTAGATATCTTCTTTGAATACCATTAGCTGACTTTAATACCGCATGACCATTGGAATATCTTTGTGGTTCCATGCATTAAACCTCCATACAGATCAGGCATGGAAGCAATCTATGGAACATATTAAGATACACCAATCCTTATATGGTGCTTTTGTCGTACCATCTGGTATTCGCAATCGATAGAGATCAAGAGATATCAATTACTTATGATGATGCACTTCATCTGGAGAGAGGGTACACTAGAATTTCATGACTGAAGATTTTTTACAGGAGCAGAAGAAATGGTTCCTATAATTTTCGCCTGTAAGTTTTTACCTTACACTTAATATCTAGGGTTCTCATGGAAGACTTTAAGAGTTACTTTAAGAGTTTGTTATACTTACCATCTATGAAGGATTGATTGGTATCCGAATCAAAGCAGAACTCTTAGCGTTCATTCTACTTCATATTTTATGCTTAAGGTTCTAACAGGCAGATTTAATAACTTACAAAATTTGTTCCACAAATGACTTATCTGCACCTGAATCAAACAATACCCTTGTATATACATCATGGATAAAGACGTACCGGTTATAACATTGTCATCTTGTATGGCCTCTTTTGCATCCATCTGAGAGGCCTTAGCGTCAGTCTTCTTATCTCCTTCAAGCTTCTTAGCATACTTTGGGCAATTGGATTTGATATGCCCTTTCTCGTTACAGTTGTAACAAGTCGCACCTCCTATCTTCTGGCATTCCAATGTTTTATGCTCACTAGATTTGCAGATCCCACAAGCCCTGGGCTGTGATTGGGATTTTGATTCGAACCTACATTTCCCATAATGGCGCTTCTTGCAGGTCTTGCATACAGGTTTCTGGTTGGACTTTTGTTTGTTCTTCTTTTTAGAGCTCTGGGAGTTATCTTCCTCCCTTTTCCTTTTTAGTTCATCCTTTACATTAGAGGGATGAACGAGATCCTTCTCGTGAGTAACGAAGGGTAGTCTTGGATGAAATTTGGAGCAAGTAGCATTAGGCTCCTTGAATTTTTTCACGGCCTTCTTCACAGCTTTTCCAACAGCCGCGTCTATCATAGTTTGAAGAACATCTTTGGAAATTCTGAGGTTCACAATTGTATCATCATTAGCATGTGTCGCATCGTCCATAACACGATCAACGGCTGTCTTATCCGAGTTTGTCATACTCGATATTTGGTTCCTAACACCAAATAAAACAATTACTTAGTTGCAATCTAACAATCGCTATTCATCATCCTGATGACCTAACATATACTAACCATGGTATCATTAAACCATACAGGCTAATACAGTACGAACATTCTTAATGAATGTTATTGAAGAATATATATATCAATTATACTTAGCCTAGGCCATATAAGACCGTTAATGGCTTTTAGGGTTCGGACCTAGTCCATCGCCTTTTTGACAGAGGTTCAAAATGTCACATCTGTCTTGATCATATTGATAATTTTGGATAGCTTGAAAGCTTGTCACAAGGATATTGGAGAAGAGTAATTCCTAATAGATATAAAATATCCATCTAAGATTGTTGAAGCAGTCTCTAAAGTATCATCGGCCAATTCTACCTCGCATTATATATCTAGAGTCCTAATCAGGCTGATACAATCGTTTACAACATTTATTGTCCACAACAGACTTATCTACGTCAGAATTAACAAATTCCCGCATAAACTTCATTGATAAGGAAAGGTACTTGTTATGTCATCATCATTTTGTACCATCTCCAGGGCGTTCATTTGAAGGACTCGTGCGTTTGTTTTCTTGGCCTCTTCATGTTTCTCCTGATTCCTAGGGCAGTTAGTCTTGATGTGCCCCTTTTCGTTGCAACCGTAACAAGTTGCGTCCCCTAACTTCTTGCATTCCAAGGTTTTATGCTCCTTGGACTTGCAGATTCCACAAGGTAGAGGCTGAGATTCAAATCTGCATTTCCCGAGGTGGTATTTCCTACAGGTTTTGCATCTGGTCTTTTCACCCGACTGTTGGTTGTCATTCTTAAACCCGAAACTCTCCTTATAATCAGAGTTCCCCTTTTTCTTCTTATCGGAGCGATGAGAACCCTCATCCTCTCTTTTACGCTTCCCACCTTCGGAGGCTTCGGCAACCATGTTTCTGACCACATCGAGTGTGAGAGATAGCGACAGATTTGCCGCTGACCTGAATGTAGTAGGTCTCGATGCTTTCACACTTGCCTTTATTTCTGGGGCTAGACCCCCAATAAAGCGAGCTATACGCTTTGGTTCCGATGTGATCAAGTAAGGAACCAATCGAGACATGGTATTGAAACTTGTAAGACATGCTTGACAATCTAAGTTCTTCATGACTAATGTCAAGAAATCAGTCTTAATTTTCTCAACTTCATGTTAAGGATAGTAATTTTCTTTGATAAGAGCAACGAACTGATCCCAAGCCAAGTTGTACAAAGGGATCTTCCCCGTAGCTTGGATCAGTGACCTCCACCCAGCTAGAGCTTCTCCTTTAAAAGATTGTGAAATAAACTTCACAATGTCTTGCTCTGCACATCCACTAATATCAACAACGATGTCCATCTCATCGAGCCACGTCATGTAATCGATGGCTCCCTTTTCTCCTGTGAAGTCTCTAGGCTTGCAGGAGACAAAATATTTATATGAACAGGTTTTAACACGTGGTTCTTGATGAAGCACAACCTGTCTAGACGGAACACCCCTCTGATTCGAAGAATGATGAGAATCGCTCTTGCGATCTGTATGAGTCTTGGAGGGTTGCTTTGTATGAGGTACAAATAGGGTCCTACTATGGGTACCAGTTGATTCATTATCTCTCCTGTAAGGACTCTCAAAATTGTCATAAAAATACCCGTAAGTTCAAACCCGGACCCCTGAAACCCTAAACCAAATTAAAAATCAAGAAAAACAAAATTATGGGTTCCAGGCGGGCCGCGTAAAAGACAATCTATGTCTTACGCGGGCCGCGTCAACTCATGTTTGACCGGATAAGTGTTCCGGATCCACGTGTCGCCTACGTGTCACACCTACTGATGACCAATCAAGGCTATTCGTAGACTAGGCGGCCTCGCGGGCCGCGTAAGTGTTAACCTTGGGTTTACGCGGGCCGCGTGAGCCCTATTTTTCAGCTATAAATAGCTTGTTGCATGCACAGTCTGATGGTGTCGAAACGAACTTTCAAAAACAAAGTTTTAGTACTCTGAAGTCGAAATTACCATCAATATTAGCAAGGTGCTGCTCCGATACCGGGTATTAACTCGATCACTGCTACGATTCAATGTCCGATCGATTAAACTATCCAATGGATGTTTAAGTGCTGCCCACATTAGGGTTTATGCTTTGTCATTCGTCGTTAAATCGATGGATGTTTAAGTATCGCACTTTGTCATTCGTTGTGAAGGTTTAATCTCGTGAGTTATCGTAAATGTTGTATTAGTTACTAACCGAGTTCGTGTGCATGTTATTAAATTTAGGTTAAAAGGCTAATCAGTAGGCTAGGCTCTGCTCAAATAAATCTGCAATGTGAGTCATTCTCTTTTTATCAAATTACTTTCAAAATCATGTTTATTTTAAGGTTATAATTACAGGGATTAAGTCTTTGTAATCACCAAATTACAGCCGGTATGTGGGGTTTTGTATACATTACTTGATAACCGTCACTATTGGACAACGGGTTAGCCAATGAGTGATATGACCATAGTCACAGACACCATTGGACAATGAGGTTACCGATGGTTGGTCGAGTGACAAATATCGTGGGTAGTTGGTTGATATCAGGAAACATTGTAATCGCTCTTAATACTGTAAATTATAACAAACGGGTCATTTTAGTAAAAAGAATGATTCACCAGTATTTCCCGCTGACAAAACCTTTTTCAAACATGTTTCAGGTGATCTGTTGTGATCCAGGAAAAGTGCTGTGAAGCACTACAAGCTTAAGGAAGTGGCTCAATATAAAAGAAAGAAACATGTTTTGTAAAATAAAGATTTCTCAGTGAAATCATATGATTGTAAATTACCGGGGTTTTATCCCGAGTTGTGAAATAAAATAATCGGTAAATTTCAGTTTTAAAAAGATCTTGCTAAAGTCTTCCGCTGTCAACTTAATTAAATAAATACCACGGGATTTTCTGTCCCGCGGCTTCTAAACCGGGTCAAACCGGGTCGGGGGCCATGACAGAAAAAGGTGGTATCAGAGCCACTGAGTTAAGCTAATTAAGTATTTGAGAAATACTTAATTTTCCTGATTATTATTTTGTGATTATGTGTTTATTTACTGATTATTTGTTAATTACAGTATGGGTAAGCAAAAGCTTTCGAACATCTATCTTAAATTAGACAATTCACCAAAAGAGAAGGGAAGTTCATCCCAAACAAAATCCTCAAGATACTCAGTAGATACTGAGGAGGGAATATTTGTTCGAAAGACACAATATGAGGAACCACTTTCTCCTAATAAAAGAAGCTTGATTATTAAGAAAAGTCAGGAGAAAATAAAGAAATTACAACCAAAAGAGAAGAGAGTTAATCAGAAAACCCAAGATCTAGGCAATAACCCACCATGGGAAGACAAGTTAGATGAAAAATGGGCAGATCTCTATATGCTAGCCACTGTAGCAGTAAATACAAATCTTTAAATATTCTGACTCAAGTTTTAGCACCCTTATCACCTACAAACCAGAAACTTCACCCAGTAAATAAATAAGTTTTACAGTAAACCCTAATATGTGTTAATTATCAGTTGTCTTTTGTATTAGTCACACGGTATGCAATAATATTTAAAAGTTATCTATGAAATTTTGTTATAAAATTTTAACTTAGCCTTTTATGTGTATTTTGCATATATGCTAAACAGCATGAATGACTTATCTGAAGCCCTTCAGAATCTCAACCTTTACCCGGTGAAAATAGAAGTTTCTAGAGACTTTACGGGTTACATAGCCGACATAGAAGAACCTATGGAATTCAACGCTCCACCTCCGGAGAAACCCAAGCCTAAGAAAAGGAGAAGATTTGTAGGATGGAGGCGTGTACGTAGGAGGAAACCCGCAACTAGGAAGATCCCTAAAATAGAAAATCCCTTAGATAAAGGAAAGGGGATTGAAGTTGGGGAAAGTGTTAGGCAGATGGAAATGGAGACTGGGGAAGGTTCTAGGCAAACAGAGATAGAAGTTGGGGAAAGCTCTAGGCAAATTGAGGAGTTGCCATTTCAGGATGAATTGGATCGCGCATTGGCGAGCTGTGATATAGTCAGGCCTGTCAATAATAATCTTTACCCATATCCTGCTGAAAATCAACTTCCAATGAACATGGAACCAACAATCCCAGAACCTATAATCCACACCCAACCTCTAGGAATGGACGAGTGGTGGACTAATGACTGGCAGTTTCAAAATCTGCTTAATAATCCTTATACTTTTCTCCCTCAGTTCGACCCAGAACCTATACCAAACCCACCAATGAGCAATGAAAATTTAGCTGAACTCCGCCACTTTGGCGAGGAGCTGGTGGATGCAGGAAAAAAGATCAGGGAAGTAGGAGAACAGATCTCCTGGAAGTACGACGAGAGGGAACGTCGCTTCTAAAAGTACCCAGAGATAGGATGGTGGTGAAACTATGGTTGTATAATAATAGTAATAGTAATAAAATCAGTCTGTAACATAACTACAAATAAAAATTTGTAAGATAATGGTGTGTATTGACGCATATATATAAATATAAAAATGGAATCGAGAAATCGATAGTTTTGATTATATATGTGTTGTGAAATTTGTATGATTGTTTTGTGTATGATTGTTATTTATTCGATACTAATAATTTATATAAATTAATTAACAGATGGAAAACGCTAATAATGAACCAGTTAATGAGGTTAACCAATCTAAGCAACATCCGGGGGATCAATTTATGACTAGGCAAGATATATAAAATATCGTTGCTCAAGGGATAGCCAATGCTATTCCAGCAATACTTGCGGCTGCCCAGAAACTAGTTGAACCTCAACAAATCATTCCTAGCAAACGTATTTCTGAAGATAACTTCAGTAATAGCGTAAACGGAGGCAATAATCATACTAATCACAATAATGATCCACGACAGGCTCCGCTTCCTAAGAAAATGAAAGCTGCAACGCCTGGTTGCACTTTCAAAGAATTTCTTGCTTGTAAACCCGTTGAATTTGCAGGCAATGAAGGAGCAACTGCGGCACTGCGTTGGTTAGAGAAAACCGAGGCAGTGATTACAATAAGTAAATGTACTAATGACGATAAGGTCATGTACGCGTCAAATCTTTTCAAAGAAGGGGCGCTAGAATGGTGGAATACAGTACTGCAAGCCAAAGGAATAAATATGGCCTATGCCATGAACTCGGAAGAATTTAAGAGTCTTGTAGAAAGAAAATTCTGTCCCGAATATGAAAAAGATCAAATGGCAAATAAGTTCCTAAATCACCGAATGATGGGTGTAGATTGTCGCGGCTATACTTCGACATTCTTTGAATATGCTAGAGTGGTACCAACGCTGGCTTCGCCAGAACCGGTACTCATTTCTCGCTATATTTGGGGATTGATTGGCGAAATCCGCAATATTGTTCAAGCTGCGAGACCTCGCACTATTGATGATGCGGTAGAATTAGCCAACACCTTAACTGACGAACTGATACGCACAAGAGATGAAAACAGGAAAAAGGAACTGGCTCAGAAAATTACCCAAGGATTTCGTACGGGTAATAATAACAGCTTCAAGAGAAGAGGAACAGGGCAATCTTCAACTCCGCCATTCTGCAAGAATTGCAGAAAGAAACATTATGGAAGATGCAATGTAACCTGCAACTTTTGCAAAGTTGTAGGACATCGTGAAGAAGACTGCAGAAAGAAAACCAGGATCTGCTATAACTGTGGAGAAGCTGGGCATTTCAAAACAGAATGTCCTAAATTGATCAAACCAGCAGATAACAAAGTTAAGACGGCCGACGGAGCTACTAAGAAGAATGTTCGAGCCTTCCAAATAACTACTCAGGAGGCAGAACTCATTCCAGATGTGATAGCTGGTACGTTCTTAGTTCACAACATATACGCAAAAGTATTATTTGACTCTGGTGCAAACCAAAGTTTTATAAATACTTCATTCTGCCAAGCTCTTAATTTACCCCTAATCAACCTTAGGCAGATTTTTACCGTCGAAACGGCAGACGGAAATTCTATTAGTATAGATAAGGTTTTGCAAAAGGAAAATATAGAACTTTCAGGACATAAATTTCATGCAAACCTATTACCAATGAATCTAGCTGGGTTCGATGTTGTGTTAGGAATGGATTGGTTAGTAGCCAACCATGCTCGAATCCATTGTGATAAGAATTCTATAGAGATTCAGGCACCTACTGGGGAAGTAATTATGATCACAGGAGATAAACCACGTAAACCCATGAAGTTCATATCAGTAATGAAAGTTGCTAATTATGAACGAAAGCAAGGAATAGTATATATGATTTCAGTAATCATTAGTACTAAGGGTAAAGAACTTAAGGAGATTCCTGTAGTCTCAGAATACCCAGATGTATTTCCAGAAGAATTACCAGGATTACCCCCAGATAGGGAAGTAGAATTTAGAATTCATCTAATTCCAGGAACTACACCGATAGCTAAGGCACCTTATCGGTTAGCACCTACAGAAATGTTAGAATTGAAAAAGCAATTAGATGAATTACTAAGTAAAGGTTTCATACAACCTAGTTCATCCCCTTGGGGAGCACCAGTGTTGTTTGTAAAGAAAAAGGACGGTTCGATGAGAATGTGTATTGATTATAGAGAATTGAATAAGGTTACAATTAAGAATCGATACCCATTACCTAGGATTGATGATCTTTTCGATCAACTTCAAGGAGCTAGATACTTTTCTAAGATCGATTTACGCTCCGGATACCATCAATTAAAGGTACAAAAAGAAGACATACCTAAAACTGCTTTCAGAACTAGGTATGGTCATTACGAGTTTACAGTCATGCCCTTCGGATTAACAAATGCACCTGTCGCATTCATGGACATGATGAATAGAATCTGTAAACCGTACTTGGATAAAATTGTAATTGTTTTTATAGACGATATACTTATTTACTCCAAAAGTCAGAATGAGCATTGTCAGCATTTGCATGCACTCTTAACTTTGTTAAGAAAAGAAAAGCTTTACGCCAAATTCTCAAAGTGTGAATTTTGGCTACAAGAAGTACAATTCCTAGGACACATGGTGAATCATGAAGGTATTCATGTAGATCCTGCTAAGATAGAGGCAAATACTAAATGGAAGGTTCCCCAATCAGCAATGGAAATTAGAAGTTTTATAGGTTTAGCTGGATACTATAGGCGGTTTATTAAGGATTTTTCCAAAATAGCTGCACCATTAACTAAGCTAACATGTAAAGAAGTTAAGTTTGAATGGGGACCTAAACAAGAAGAAGCCTTTAGGATCTTAAAGCAGAAATTAAGAAATGCTCCAATCCTAGCCTTACCAGAAGGAACAGAAGATTTTGAAGTATATTGTGATGCTTCAAAACTAGGATTAGGATGTGTGCTTATGCAATGCAAGAAGGTAATTGCGTATGCTTCAAGGCAATTGAAAAAGCACAAGGAAAACTATACAACTCATGATTTAGAATTAGGAGCCATAATTTTTGCCCTTAAGATTTGGAGACATTATCTGTACGGAAGTAAATTTACTATCTATACGGATCACAAAAGTTTAAGATATATATTTGGGCAAAAAGAATTAAACATGAGGCAAAGGAGATGGATGGAAATCCTAAGTGACTACGACTGTGATATTCAGTATCACGAAGGAAAGGCAAATGTAGTTGCAGATGCCTTAAGTCATAAATACCATGAGAAACAACGACGGGTTCGTACTCTTAGATTAAATCTACAGTTAGATTTAATGGAACAACTGAAGCATTTTCAAGAAACAACAATCAAGGATGCTGCTGAAGGAATGAAAGGACGAATAAAAGAATTAGAATAAGGTGCTGATGGAATTTGGAGATTCCACCAAAGAAGAATTTGGGTACCTAAGCAGGGAGAATTAAGAAATAAGATTTTAGAAGAAGCTCATAAATCAAGGTATACCATACACCTTGGAAACAATAAAATGTACCAAGACTTAAGAAATAACTTTTGGTGGATAGGAATGAAAAAGGACATAGCTCGATATGTTTCTAAGTGTCTTACTTGTTCACAAGTTAAGGCAGAACATCAGAAACCCTCAGGTCTACCACAACAATTAGAAATGCCTGTATGGAAATGGGAACTCATAACAATGGATTTTGTTACTAAGTTACCCAAAACCAGAAAAGGTAATGATGCGATTTGGGTAATTGTGGATCGATTAACCAAATCAGCTCACTTTCTACCTATGAAGGAAACCTTTAGTATGGAAAGGTTAGCCAAATTGTACGTAGACGAAGTAGTATCTTTACATGGAGTTCCACTCTCCATTGTATCAGATAGGGATAGTCGTTTCACTTCTCATTTTTGGACAAGTTTCCAAAAAGCAATGGAAACTCGACTAAATTTAAGTACGGCATATCATCCTCAGACAGACGGACAAAGTGAAAGAACAATCCAAACTCTGGAAGACATGCTCTGAGCATGTGTAATAGATTTTGGTGGAAACTAGGATGATCATTTACCATTAATTGAATTCTCCTATAACAATAGTTATCATGCAAGCATTGAAACTGCCCCATTTGAAGCACTGTATGGAAGAAAGTGTAGAACTCCAGTTTGTTGGGCAGAAATAGGAGAAAGTCAATTGTCAGGACCGGAAATTGTGCAAGAAACTACAGACAAAATTACACAAATCAAGGAGAGATTAAAGACGGCTCGAGATCGTCAAAAGAGTTATGCAGACAATAGAAGGAAGCCATTGGAGTTCCAAGTTGGAGACAAAGTACTATTGAAAGTTTCTCCTTGGAAAGGAGTAGTTCGATTCGGTAAGAAAGGAAAGTTAAGTCCAAGATACGTAGGACCATTTCCAGTGATCCAACGTATAGGACCAGTTGCTTATCGTTTACAACTACCAGAAGAGTTAGCCGGAGTACATGAAGTATTTCATGTATCCAACCTCAAGAAATGCCTATCAAATGAATCTTTGGTAGTACCTCTTCAAGATATAGAGGTAAACGAAAAGTTAAAATTTGTTGAGAAACCTCTTCAGATAGAAGACAAAAAGGTGAAATTTCTCAAACACAAACGGTTAGTACTTGTCAAGGTCAAGTGGGATTCAAAGAGAGGATCTGGATACACTTGGGAACTGGAATCGGAGATGAAACGAAAGTATCCTCACTTATTCCAATAAATCTCGAGGACGAGATTCTAAATAAGGTGGGGAGAATGTAAGGACTCTCAAAATTGTCATAAAAATACCCGTAAGTTCAAACCCGGACCCCTGAAACTCTAAACCATATTAAAAATCAAGAAAAACAAAATTCTGGGTTCCAGGCGGGCCGCGTAAAAGACAATCTATGTCTTACGCGGGCCGCGTCAACTCATGTTTGACCAGATAAGTGTTCCAGATCCACGTGTCGTCTACGTGTCACACCTACTGATGACAAATCAAGGCTATTCATAGACTAGGCGGCCTCGCGGGCCGCGTAAGTGTTAACCTTGGGTTTACGCGGGCCGCGTGAGCCCTATTTTTCAGCTATAAATAGCTTGTTGCATGCACAGTCTGATGGTGTAGAAACGAACTTTCAAAAACAAAGTTTTAGTACTCTGAAGTCGAAATTACCTTCAATATTAGCAAGGAGCTGCTCCGATACCGGGTATTAACTCGATCACTGCTACGATTCAATGTCCGATCGATTAAACTATCCAATGGATGTTTAAGTGCTGCCCACATTAGGGTTTATGCTTTGTCATTCGTCGTTAAATCGATGGATGTTTAAGTATCGCACTTTGTCATTCGTTGTGAAGGTTTAATCTCGTGAGTTATCGTAAATGCTGTATTAGTTACTAACCGAGTTCGTGTGCATGTTATTAAATTTAGGTTAAAAGGCTAATCAGTAGGCTAGGCTCTGCTCAAATAAATCCGCAATGTGAGTCATTCTCTTTTTATCAAATTACTTTCAAAATCATGTTTATTTTAAGGTTATAATTACAGGGATTAAGTCTTTGTAATCACCAAATTACAGCCGGTATGTGGGGTTTTGTATACATTACTTGATAACCGTCACTATTGGACAACGGGTTAGCCAATGAGTGATATGACCATAGTCACAGACACCATTGGACAATGAGGTTACCGATGGTTGGTCGAGTGACAAATATCGTGGGTAGTTGGTTGATATCAGGAAACATTGTAATCGCTCTTAATACTGTAAATTATAACAAACGGGTCATTTTAGTAAAAAGAATGATTCACTAGTATTTCCCGCTGACAAAACCTTTTTCAAACATGTTTCAGGTGATCTGTTGTGATCCAGGAAAAGTGCTGTGAAGCACTACAAGCTTAAGGAAGTGGCTCAATATAAAAGAAAGAAACATGTTTTGTAAAATAAAGATTTCTCAGTGAAATCATATGATTGTAAATTACCGGGGTTTTATCCCGAGTTGTGAAATAAAATAATCGGGAAATTTAGTTTTAAAAAGATCTTGCTAAAGTCTTCCGCTGTCAACTTAATTAAATAAATACCACGGGATTTTCTGTCCCGCGGCTTCTGAACCGGGTCAAACCGGGTCGGGGGCCGTGACATCTCCTCTCCAGAGCTCGAGTAACGGCATTGTCTATCAATGCCTGCAGTTCCGCACCAGCTATATTAACTCTGGTAGTATCATTATTCTCCCTTGGGTGGCTGTTGACCTCAACTGATCCAGCCATGTAGCTTGATTGCTACATAAATATTAACAATGATTTATTCAGAGGCTATTATGGAATCATCATTTTTGACGATTCATTAACCATGGTAATATAAATCATATTGGTTAATTTATTAGTATTTTCATTATAATTTATCTTAGTATATAAATCATTAAGGATATTAAAGTGGACAACAAGCCTAATCACAAGGATAGTTTTAATATTTATAAGCCACGATTTTAGAGATTCGAGGTATTAAGGTTTGAACATAGTTCATTACCTTTTCTTGACAGGGAGTCTATTTTGGAACCATCATCTTTGATGATTCATTAACCATGGTATTAATAGACCATTCTTGGTTAATTTGATAATCAGGTTTATTTTAAACTATACTCAATCCAGCTATAAGCTATTAAGGATATTGAAATGGCACAAAAGGCCTTGTCACGAGGACAGTTTTGGATTTATAATCCATGATCTTATAGGATCGAGGCATTAAGGTTCGAACGTAGTTCATTACCTTTCCTGACAGAGAGTCAAAGACTGTAACTGTCTTTTATCTTTTAGGACAATAGATATGGCCCGTAGGCATTTCATCACTCTAGGGATGTTTATAATATGATCATCTTATCTGATGATATTAGTCAAGATCGCATTGATCATACAGACTATTATGCTTGGACGTAGTCCAACATCTTTAGACAGGGGGTCAAAGACCACCACTGTCGTTGTCTTATCGGACAACAAGTTTAGCCCGTAGGCACTTCATCACTAATGGATGTTTATAATATGATCATCTTTATTTGATGATTTAAGCCATGATTTCTAAATCACTAGGCTAGATAAGGGGTTGGAATTTCCCAATATAAAGATGACAAGGGTGATTTTATCGTATCACTGTTGTCAGGAGTGTTAACATGTTTTCAGATGTTAACAAGAATCTGAATCTCTTTTAAACATGTTTTACCATCATAGCTAGGTCTTTAATGACATTCCAGCTAGGTTATACCCTTTAAGATTCTTTTTAATACATACACCGATAGATCAATTATGAAAAGGAATAATAATTTGATTTATTTCATATATTATATTCATATATAATGATAAAAATGAAATTTTGATAAAATATTCCAATGATTCTTAAAGGGAGTACAGAATTGCCCTAAGCAGGACTTAAAAGAAATAATGTTGTCCATGAAGGGACTAGAAAATAAATATGTCCTTATAAGGACTATTAAGGAAACGAATTTCAGCAAAAGGAGTTTTCTTCTTCAATTTATTTCTGAATGTTTTCTCCTTGGAGGCACGTTTATCCTAGCCGCGGTACGAAGCTCGGCATTTCTAGGCTTCGGATGTGGAGAATTTTTCATTACGGCTCCTTTACTTGGCGACATATTCAAAATATGTAAAATCGGATACAATATTTTACATATTAGGGATGAGAGTATTCCTATGTTAAGTCTAGACTCAGAAGGTCAAGGAATCTGCTACTGTGTCATTGAGATTAAACACAAAAGGCTAGTGTTTAATTCACTCAACGTTGGCTCTGATACCAACCTGTCACACCCCGATATTTCCATGTATTACCGGTGGGCCCGGTGGGGAGTATCGTGACGTAGTCGATATCATCATAGTCAAACAACACAATTTAAAATGCACAGCGGAAGCAAAAGATAAATATATTACAAACCGATTAAAAAGTAACATCAATTATTACAAACGGATTGTAAGATGGATCCACAGGCGGATCTTAAAACATAAACATTGTTCAACAGACTTTAGACGCCTAGAACTTGCAAGATTCCTTATTAACGCCCTGAGCTTCCAGCCAATTACGTTCAGTACCTGTCACTTACCCTTTTTGGAAAATACGTCAGTTTACACTGGTAAATACAATTAACCGACTCATTTTAAAAAGAGTTTAAGAAAATTGATTTAGATGTACCAGGCACAAAAATATCTTTTATAACTTGGGACAATTATATAAAAGTAATCTTGTATACAGATTTACATGTTCGTTATACGTTCAGGGCCCGATGTAGAAACCGAGTCAAGATTAACAGACACGCCACAAGTATAGGCCCACAAGAGAGTGAGATACCGTTTCCCGTATGCAACTGTCAGGTGTATGCCTACACCCCGTGCTTAAGACGTGGCCATTTTATTATAATGATGCCAAGGATATCCGGGACATGGTCATTAACCCCTAAAGGCTTTTATTTCAAACAATACAGATTAAAACGGGTTACCTCAATAATTTAATCACAATACGATTTAACATTCAATACCCGACCAAGCGGTATTATTATAATACCGTATCCCAGGCCCGTATAGGGAAAATAAGTTAAAAGTATTTACCTGAGCTAGCAATGCAATTTATACTCAGCTGTATATTCTAATCAGCAAGCACAAGTACTTCTACTGGGGCTCTTAATCTGGAACGAAGGTTTTATTAACTTATTAGATTCCTAACGGGTCTTATTTAAGTCGTAACTTAGACCGGTTAGTTTTAAGGAAAGGTTTACGGTTCAAAACGCATGATTAAGCGAAGACCGGAATAGAATGTGATTTAGACCCGACAATTTTGGAGACTTGTATAATATGGGTAAACTAAACACATTCTGGATTTTGAGGCAAAAATGATAAGGTTTGACCCGTTTTGGTCAATTTATGCAAACTAGTTACATAAACCGATCCGAACGCGAAATATGCGTAACGGGTAACCATAAGAGTCATATGCATGTTTCCTAAGTTAATATGCCTTAAATATGTTGTGACATCAGTAAGATATCTTCTATTATGCCCAAAACGGATTTAAACTCAAATTATGCCCCGTAAGGGCATTTTGGTCTTTAAAAAGGTTATAAAAGAGTTTAATTAGTAATCTGAGTTATAGGTCTGATATAATCAGTAAAAAAATACTTAGTTTAATAAGTTATAACAGTAGGGTATCATATATATGTGAAATTTATTAATTATAACCATTCTATGCACCGTAGGGGCATTTTGGTAATTTCACATAAGCTTAAAAGGTCAAAACCGGAAACCTGAGTTTAAATTTTTTCCTTACTGTTAAAATATAAAAATTTACTGAATACATTATTAGGCATCGACCCTTATATGTTTAAAATAGTTTTGATACCTACTATGCGTTAAAAACGCATAAAAAGCGGTTTGGAGCCATTTCCGGGTTTCCAAAGGAAAACTGCTAATTTATTATTTCGGAAGGCTCAAAATATTTTATTTACCATATTGGATCAGTAGAAAAAAGGTTTGGGGTCAAAAGGATTTGTAAAACTCATTTTATAGCCCGAAAGGGCAAAACCGGCAATACCGAAATAAGCTTAGAACTCTATGTTATACTCAGCCTTAAAATAAATAAAAATCTTCAAAAATCCCAAAATATTATATTATATCAGTGGGTAAAATGTTTGGTATCAAAGATTGGGTTTAGATAGGCTATACGCTAATTACGCCGTTTAATCAATAAAAAACGTTCTAATTACGCTATTGAGCATAACTCTTAATCTAGACCTCAAACTGACGTGAGATTTTAGGGACATGTTTATAAATTAGTAACAAAGATTATTGTCCTCAAACATTTCCAAAATTCTCTTTTTAAGGTCAAATGGGCATAATAGTCAACATTTAGGCATTTAACGGAAATATGCATATGAATCGGATAACTAATGAACCAAGTTGTATAATCACAGAGGGTTATACTTATATGAAACCTGGTCCTAATAAAGCCCTAAGGCATTTCTAAACTATGCTCTAATGGGTCAGAATGGAAAGTCAAAGCAAAAGTCTACTTTTGCGACTTTCGGTCCCGAACCGAGCTTAAACTGAAAATTGTCGAGTTGAACATGTTTAGACACGTTCTTACATTAATTACTAAGTTATATTAATGACAAAACAGGTTGTATAGCTCCCACATTGCTAATTATGTGTTTATTTGCAAAATTGCTTTCTGTTGACTTTTTAAGATCAAGTTAGACCCGACAATTGACCTTCTTAGAGTGAGAATCAGAGGGTGCCCTTTTAAGGGTTTATTGCCCACATAATTACCAACTCATAGGTACATTCAATTTGTAATTTGACTGGACAAATTAAGATTAATGACGAAGTCAAACCTTAATTACGACGGTTTTGACTTTAAGCTAATAAATTAAGCAAAACTGAATTAAGGAAGGTTAAGGATACTTACCAAGGTCCTAAGCACGACTAATGATCACTATGAATGAGTCTTGAGCTCCAAGAACCTCCAGAAACCAAGTTGTGAAGTTTTCAAATGAACGTGATCAAATGTTGCAACAATGGTTTCTTATATAGGAGTTCTTGATGCCTTTAGATCATTTCAAACAAGTCTACAAGTGTTATGGGATCATCCCAAGTGTCCCTAGGTCCTTCTAAATTATTAAACAAGCCCCTAGAATCAAGAAATGGTAAATTGAGGCGGTGTAACCGGCTGGAACAGGCAGCTGTGAAGTTTCTGATGCTGGGCATGGCTTACGAACCGTAAGGGTCCAGACATACGGTCCGCAAGGACCAGGCCAGCTCACCAGAACTTTTAAAAGTTGACATATTTGGCCCCTGGTCCTCCCAAACTTGATTTTAACATGGTTTCTTGCACTTGTAACCCCCAAACTTGACTTTTAAGGACTCCAAGTCATAAACCAACTTTCTTAAGTTCCCGGTTATTCATACGATCACCGAAAAGTCTTAAATTTCAACGTTGACGCTTTTAACCCCTCGTATACGAATATTGTCATAACTTTCTCATACTTTATTGGAACCTTGTGAAATTTTAATCACTTATTCTAGTGAGCATAATTAATCATTACAAAGCTTCGGGTTTGCAAATAGGTCACTCAGAGGTATACTTTAAACATGTTGACGCATTTAACCCCTGTAGTTTGTAATTCCTTACTTTCTTTCACAAATAGCTTCGTATGATCCATGATTTATCCGTTTAAGGGTATAAACATCATGTGGGGCTATTGTGAAGTATATTTATTCATTGTTGACACTCTGAATCCTTTTATACACACAGATTCCTTGTTCGTCAACTTTAGTCCATCAAAGTCAATTCTTTACATGTTTAAAGTCCGTGACACGTGTCGATATATTATTAGACATGAATTTTCGAGGTGTTACAGCAATTGTTAGCCACCAATTGTTACTACTGCTGCAATGACGGAAATTTGATGCTTTCGTGTAACTTGTTACTTTTAAGAAACCACATGAATTAACCGTGTAATTAACTCTAAATATAATGTATGTGTGTGTATATAGACATAAGTGTAAGCTTTTACTTATGAACAAACACGCTTGTCTTGATGTCGCATCTTAACTAATTTTTTCATCATCAATTTCTAAATTTTGTAGGATAAATATATCACAACAAGCACTGCATAATTTATAATTTTAAAAAATGGTTTTTTACACGAAGCGGCCTTTGTTAATACATTTTATACACGATTACACCTTATATAAGTCTTTTTTTAAAACTGTTAAATCTATTTTCCAAAATAAAAATATAAGTTTTTAGTACACCTTTGGATAAAACGTATAATACACAAACTCAAATACATGTTATTTTTAAATAACTAATATAATATTTATTTATTTGTTATCAATTGGTAGTGTTTTTTTCTTTTGTTCTCTAACCACTGGCTAGTATAGTATTAAAATATAACAATACCTATCCACTTGGGATCAACAAAGTAAACGTTACATAGAATATAAGGATTCAATCTATGGGGAGGACATATGATCAAGATTACGAATGATAAAGACGACAAAGGAGAAAGAGACGAATACATGGGAGCCGAGGGAAGGAGCAAGGTTTTTTTTAAGTAAAAAGGACAATATTTCGAAAAGTTTTATTAATAGAAATAATAAATGAATACAACTAGTTATAAAAATTGTCGCCGCGTTACAACGAACTTATTTTGTTATTGAGTCTGTGTTTATATGTGTTTGAAATCAATACAAGCGCTTTGCACACGGAACCGTTGACAAGAATAAAAAGAAAATGTAGAAAAAACACTAAAAAATAACCGAAAGAAAATCAACTAAAAAGTTGTATGGTAATGATGTTGTTCGGTAGAAACTCGTAGTCAAAGATGAGCAAATAGTAATGGGTACCGGTACAGAATTTCCTGAACTGAAAGATCCTAAGTACCAGTTTGGTACTGACAATTGGCGTTCCTTGTACCGGTTCGCTACCGGTTTTTACATTCATATACCGATACCGTAACCGGGGTATCAGTTGGCACTGAGTTCATATCTACCCCTGAAACTAAAAAAAAAGGTGTACGATACCGTTGTTGTTTGTACGGTACCCGTGATCAGGGATGAGCAAATGGTACTGGGTAACAGTACCAAATTTCTTGAACTAAAAGACTATCCCACTCAAACCGGTACCGACTTTTAGCATTGAACCGGTATTTTCGATACAAGTATCGGTTGACACCAAACTTATCAAACTTAAAAAGTGAAGAGGATAACACTTATTATAATATTTTATTATAATATAATATATAAAAAACACTGTTCATTTCGTTTTGATTTTAATATATAGATAATATCAAATTTGAGACTCTCCCGACAAATCCGCGGTTTTCAAGGATTTTATTTCATTTGAACCTCCATTAGACTATATGTTGTGGTTTAACTAAAAAGACGCACTACCACGTAGACAATGAGTAGCATCTAAGGTTTAATTAACCCCTAATTTATATTTCTCACTATTTTTTTTTTTTTGAAAATAAACTATCATTAGAAACTGCCTCCGACCCAAATGGGCAAAAGGCCAATACAAAACAGGGGCCCCGACCCAAACGGGCAAAGACCAAAGTTACACCATATACATAGGGTATTTACACCAATCCTTCCAACTAATAAATTTACATGCTGATCTATTTTTAAGCCACCCAAACCCTCTCGATTTAATATCTATCAAGATCTCTTGAGAACTTCTCCTGTGTTGATTAAATACCAAATCATTCCTAGCCTTCCATAAACACCAACACGCGATAATTACCAATCCCCGTAAAATCTTCTTCGTTTTTTTCCTTTCTTGATTGGAGTTATATTTCTCACTATTATAATTTTTGATTTCTATTAAAATTCCTTGTGTCAATATTTTTGGTTTCTGTCAAAATCTATGTTAAGTTTCTTGGAAGGTCTCCAAGTAACGGACGGCCAATCTACTACCGAGTCAGAACTTTTGTTTGTCACTCTCAGTTAATGAAAACGCGTAAACATTTCAAATCAGAATTTATGGAAATTTTGGAAATTGTAATTTAGATATGGCCAAAAAGTCGATATAAAAAGTCTAGTTATGGCCTACAAGGAAAAAAAAAGAAATATCTTCTCAATCAATTAAAAGAAAAATGAGAATATGTATTATGCAACTTTCTGTTGATATATTATGGGTATATTCTGTTTTTTAAAGGACAGTCATCAATAACACCTCATATATAATTGAATCATATACTATAGTATATTATATTAAAACAAAATGAAATCATGATTAACCGCAAGGATTTGTTTGTTATGTTTTTTTAGTGTGGAGATGGGTATTTTAGAGTGAGAATTGTGTGTTAATATGACACAATTATAACGTAGGTGGTAGTTGCCAATGGAAACAATAAGTGGATTTTAGTTGGTAGATGTGTTCGCCTTCACAACTATCCTTATGCTACTTAGGTTCGTTTGGCAACTTCTGAATGATTAAGTGCTGAATCAGTAAGATGTCTGAATCATTAAGTGCTAAACCAGTAAGATGTCTGAACCATTAAGAGCCAGTATAATGCTTAATCGTTCAGAGGCAAACGTCTGAAATCAATTCAGATTAGAGGTCTTAACCATTCAGACTATGTATAACGCTTAACCTTTCAGAGGCAAATGTCTGAACCATTCAGACATCTGATCACGAAACAAACAGTCTGAACCATTAAGTGCTGAACCTGTAAGAGGTGTAAACCATTAAGAGCTTTATTAAGAGGTAAACAAACAACCCCTTAGACTATATGTAATAGTTTAATATTCAAGCCATGTGAAATCTACTAAAAGAAAACTCACACAAGCTCTAAACGTTTAAAAAAAACTATTGCACACAACAGGTCCGAGTATTACGAAAACCTGGGATCGGATATTACGAAAACCGGTTACGGGTATTACGAGTTGTAAATAAATCAAATTTGTATACACTACATGCGTGTGAATGAACTGATTTGTGAAAGTCAAAGAGGTGAGGTGTTACATAAATAATGAAGTCATAGGACAAAAGTTTGATTTATTAACAACTTTAATTTGGAACACTACCATATAAGAAAGCGGCATGAATATTATAATCAAAGTTTAATCATATGTGGTGTGTATATAACTACTGAAATTCGCTCGCGTGATTTCAGATGAATTCGTTTGATATTGGTTTAGTTTGTTACGGTGTAGATACAATATTAGCACACGGTGTTGCAACAATCTATAGAAAATCCAAAAAATAAAGTTGTGACATGCTTAAAAGGATATTGACACGTTTTTTACAACAATCGAAAACCATAAAAATGAATACCGTTACCAGTTCCGATAATACCATTATTGAAGAAATATCAAAGTGATATTAAATGATAAATGATATACTATCAAAACCGAAAACCATAAAAGTGAATGCCGGTACTGATATTGTTCGGTCGGTATCGGTTCGGTAAATATACTCAATATAGCTTACATTACAAAAAGTTACTCTTTCTTTTAATATAACTTCATTTTCAACAATATTTATATCAGAATGTTAAAAAAAAAAAACTTAAACATATCTCTGTAATTAGATTTTTAATAAACGTTAACGAACGCAAGTTAATAGAGAAAAATATAATTAAATGATAAATGGAATATTATTAAAATCCAAACTCCAGTTAATAAAAATATTGTTAGATCTATCTTCGATAGAGGGAGCGGGTTTCATCCCTTTTCTATTGTCACGTAGAAGAAACGTCTGCTTCCTAAGGGGTTGTTTGACAACTGCAGAATTGGTAAGTGCTGAACCAGTGAGAGATCTGAGCCATTAAGTGTTGAACCAGTAAGAGGTTTGAACCATTAAGAGCCAGTATAATGCTTTACCATTTGGAGGCAAATGACTTACCAATTCAGATAAGAGATTTTAACAATTCAGACTCAATATAATGCTTAATCATTCAGAGGCAAATGTCTAAACCATTTAGACATCTGCTCGCGAAACAAATAGTCTGAACCATTAAGTACTCAACCAGTAAGAGGTCAAAACCGTTAAAAGCTCATTAAGCGTTGAAACAAACAACCCCTAATACTGAAAAACGTTCACTTTGGGACGCTCTTGATCCGTGTATCCATATTGAAACATAACTGATTGATCATCACATATTTGACAATAAATACTCAAAGTTTCCATGAAGTTTACATGTAGTTCCGTCCGTACTCAAAGTTTCCAAGAAGTTTACAATTACATTTAGTTAAGTAGAAGTAGATAGATGAAAGAGATGCGAATAGTACATACTGCATAGGTCAAATGAAGAGAAAAACTATAATAGTGAATATTAGGTGAAAGATTTTAGATAATTGTGGCTCGATTAGCATGTTCGATCCAAGCTTTTAACTCCACTTATATTAAGCTTATATTGTATTCTATTAAATGAGCAAGGCCACAAGTGATCTACCTTAATGCTTGTTCAAAAATCCATAAAAATAATATAGACCACGGTAAATCAAACCGATCAGAATTATATCGAGCTTTAATGAGGAAGTTAAGAGTTAATGACACGGACGATTCCTGTTGTTTGCAGTTATTGCAAGAAACGTGTTTGTGGTTTTGAAACTGCACACATACTCCCTGTGGTATGTATTTTATAGCTATGGCAGTCCTTGACGGTGGATGGCGTTATGTTTTCCAGTTAAGTATACGTAAATCGTCTAAAATACCCTTACCGTTAGGCATTAGGGCTATAAATGAACCGAACGTTCAGCGAACAGTTCGTGAACCGTTCGGTGGGAAGTTCGTTTATGTTCGTTCGATTAGCTTAACGAACGAACACGAACAAAAAATTTCGTTCGGTTAGTTTAGCGAACGAACACGAACATAGGTCTCGTTCGTTCGACTGCGTTCGTGAACGTTCGGTAATATGTTCGGTTACGTTCGTCCGTGTTCGTTTGATTATATTAAAAACTAATAAATAATAAACCTTTTATCTAAATATATTGAAAACTTGAAACCCTATTTTTTTTTCTAAGTTAGCTAAAATTTGGACACGCTAAGACATTTTTGGGGATAATTATGTCTAAGTTAGTTAAAGTTGATTCATCGTTTGGTGGTGTATTAGACTTCTTGTGTTTTGATTTATAATTTGATGGTTGTATTAACTACTTATATCCCATGTTTAATGATAACAATTTTTTTTTTTTTTTATTTTCAAGTTAAATGTTCGTTTGCGTTCTTTTTTATTTGCTTGCGTTCGCTTGCGTTCGTTTGTGTTCGAGACCAGTGTTCACGAACTGTTCGTGAACAACTGAATTTCCTTAACGAACGAACATGAACATAAACTTATGTTCGGTATGCGTTCGTGAACAGTTTGCGAACATGTTAATTTCCTTAACGAACGAACACGAGCATGGCCTTGTTCGTGTTCGTTCGGTTCGTTTACAGCCCTACTTACCATGATAAGATAAAATAATATAAAATTAATTTTTGTAGGTGGAGGTGGTCGTCGTTTGTGAAGGTGGTGGTCATCGTTTGTGAAGGTGGAGGTGGTGTTGGTGGTTTGTGATGGTGACGGTTGTGGTGGTGGTTAAATACAAATAACTTTTTTACTCTATTTTAATTGTTTTGTCTTTTAATAGGTGTAAAATAGACATGCCACACTTACTTAAAAGAGAAATTTAACGGCCATTCATGGTAAGGACCATTAGTGTTATAAGAATTCAACCACATGGATCACCGGTGAATTTTTATTTTATTTCTAATTGTTTTGTCTTTTAGCGTGTGTAAAATAGACATTTCACACTCACTTAACATGGAAATTAACGGCCATCCATGGTAAGGACCATCAGTGTTATAAGAATTCAACCACAGGGATCACCCGTGAACATTTGGTCCATTGATGAAATATATACAAACCACAAAGACCATCCGTATCATTAGCTCACCAGTTAAAGTTATATTATACTTGCCCACCTGATAAATTCTGGATTGAAAATAAAAGCACTCAACCTATATGTAAACTTAAAATGGGTTGTGTAGCACTATAATATAGTAATCTATATCTATATCTATATATCTATATCTATATATATAATAAAGTAAATCATATGGGGGACACATGACACTCTATAAGATGATCTTAATAATTTTTTCTCACCTAAATAAACAGATATAGATAATATTTGTTAAGAAGATTTAAATAAAAATATATTATTTTAATCCCTAAATTTAAGCTCTTTATCTTTTACCTAAACAAATAGATATAGATGATATTTGTTAATAAGATTCAAATAAAGAATATATCCTAAACAAATAGATATAGATAATATTTGTTAATAAGAATCAACATGTGTTTATCCCATTCGCTTTTGATACATTTGGTTCCCTAGCCCCAGAGGCTGTGGAATTTCTAAACAGGGTCCAACAGGTTGTGAAGATGGTTGTAAAACAAAGTCTCGGAGGCCGAGTACACCCCGAGTACTCGCTACAAGGTAGGTTGCCGAGGCACGAGTACTCTTTCTCTAGGCCAATTACTCCCCGAGTACTCTCCGCCTAGGCTAAGTACTTCCCGAGTATACCCGACTCCGACTAGGAAGCGTCTAGCGACTTTTGCGACCATGGTTGTGAATAGTAATCTCTCAACCTTTAAGGGTCGTTTCGTCTTTAGTAGGATTGGTTTTGCAATTCAAAAGGGGGTTGCGGCGCAGCTTGTTGCCCGTTTACCTGCCACTTGTTTGTAATTTGCTACTTTGGTATTTTAATGTGGTAAATTCAAATTTTTATATAAAAAAAGTTTCAACCAAAAAAAAATAGAGAATATATTATTTTAATCTATGAATTCTATCTTTTACTATTTTTTTCCTTTTATATTTATCCTGTTTTTAATTTATAATAGGGATAATAAAATTGAATGATAATAAAATAACCATAAGTTTTTTATTGTAAAATATAAATGAAAATACAAGTAATAATTTTATCTTTTTATCTTTTACTGTTTTGTTTTCCATTTATATTTATCCATTTTATTATTTGGTATATAAAATTAATTTATTCAACCTGTGCAATACACATGTTTTTTTAATATAATTTTTATTATTTAGTATATGAAATTACATTTTATGCAAACCGTGGAAGACACAGTGTTCTTAAAGATGTAACTTTTTTATTTTTTGATACATAAATTTCATTTATTCAACCCGTACAATATATGTGATTGTTAAAGATATAATTTTTTATTATTTAATATATAAAATTACATTTATTCAACCCGTGTAATACACGAGGCTTTTTAAAGATACATTTTTATTATTATTTGTTATACAAAATTACATTTATTCAATCCCTGTAATACACGTTGTTTTTAAAGATATAACATTTTTATTATTTGGTATATAAAATTAGATTTATTCAACATGTACAATACACCGGGGATTTTTAATGATATAACTTTTTTATTATTTAATATACAAAATTACATTCAACTTGTATAATACATAGGGTTTTTAAAGATATAATTTTTTTTATTATTTGGTATATAAAGTTACATTTATTCAACCCGTACACTACACAAGGTTATATAACAAAAGAAATAAAATGGGGGCATTTACCATTGGTTGAGATGCACGTATTGATACCAATACTTTTCTTTTCAATAAGTAACGCACACAAAGTAGTAAAAGTGAGTAAAAAAGAATCAAAATAGTTGCATGTTTCTTTAGGGAATATTGGATTTCAATAATAACAACTATGTTGGCCGCCGATAGTCCGGCAGTCCCAACTATTAACATATTGGCCTCCAATGGACACTGACTAACAGAACCCTAACGCCGTTAGTCTCCGGTCATTGAAAAAGCGTTTTTGGCTGGAAAATTCAATTTTTTTTGTCTCAAACCTCTTTGTAACCATATTACTTATTTTAGGAACCTTTTTCTACTAAAAGGCCCAATTATTTAGGTTGCCGTAAATTCTTTCATCGATAGAAAACTTCTTTTTGTCCAGAAACTCAAATTTTTGGCTGGAAAACTCAACATTTTCGTCCCAAACCTTTTTGTAACCTTATATCAGACCTTTAGGAACTTTTTTTATGACTAAAAGCGTTTTTCCGGCGATCGAAGACTAACAACGTTAGGGTTCTGTTAGTCAGGGTCTATTGGAAGCTAATATGTTAATAGTTAGGACAACCAGTGGTTATTTTTGAAATTGGAATTGTTAGCGGCCAATGGCGAATAGTTGGAATTTTTAATATCCAATATTCCTTTCTTTAATTCAAGTTTTCCTCAGTTTTGTTGGTGTGGATTTTGATGACTTTGTGTTTTATTTTATAATTTTAGGATGTTTATCCCATGAAATTTAATGTTATTAGAGGTTTGTCCCATGAAATTCAATGTTATTAATGACAACTTATGAATTTATCATGTATGTTCAATCAAAACTATCAAGAGTAGATTAAAAATAATAAGTATTTATAAATATAAATTATATCGTTTTCATTGATCAACCCGTATAACACACGGGGTCATAACCTAGTGTTTTTATAAAGTAAATTACAATTGTGGTACCGAAGATTTTTCTTTGAAACTTACATGAATTTTCCACATTGTTATCACTTATCATTAACAGCAGTTTTGGGCTCCTTACTGGCAGGTTCCACACCTAGCCCCTATCCCACTTAAATGGGCTGGGCTGGCCCATGGAGCACTGGACCACGTAGCTAAGGCCCACGAACCGGCTAATCTGCTTAGGCTCATGCTGTTCGGGCTGAGGTTACTGATGTGAACGTGAACCCCTTCGAACCTTCTGAATTGGGACCATTGCCGCATGTGTCCAACCAAGACCACTTCTCTTCTAATGCATGTTTTATGGACACGGGTGTCACACATCATCTCACTACAGACTAGGGGTGTAAACAAGCCGATTCAGGATGGGCTCGAGCTCGATGGCAAACGAGCCAGCTCAGCTCGATAATTTAAACAAGATGTAATTGTGAGCTCAAGCCATCTTGAGGCTCGACAACCCAACTCGGTTTATTATTATTATTATTATTATTATTATTTTTAATATCGATGTGTTAAATAAAACAAGTTCAACGCTGTCTGATAAACTTAAAAAAGTAAATAACAACTTAGTTCTTCAAACCAAAACAACAAATCAACATATCTAGCACCAATACTATCACCAAATTCTGCCAATGACCCCGATTCCCCCACTACCTTGGTTAATGTGAAATGACGAAATGATACGACATTTCGTATAATAATGCTATGCTTTACATAAAAAGAGTTAAATGCTATTTTAGTTCTTGTGGTTTGAGTTATTTTGTCAGTTTAGTCCAAATGTTTCATTTTTCACCTGCGGCTCCAAAAAGGTTTTCAGTGTTGCCATTTTAGTCCACTGGGTTAACTACATCCATTTTTCTGTTAATGAGAAGGGCAATTCGGTCATTTTATATGGCCAAATTGCCCTTCTAGTTAACAGAATTACATATAAAATGAGCGAATTGCCCTTCTTGTTAACAAAAAAATGGATGAAGTTAGCCTAGTATACTAAAATGCCAACAATGAAACCTTTTTGGACCCACATACGAAAAATGAAACCTTTAAATTAAACTGGCAAAATGGCTCAAACACAGAGACTAAAATGACATTTAATTCATATAAAAATGTTGGTGAAGTTTATTATGATTTTTATATAATGTTCATCTACGGTTCGAGTAATGTGTTAAAAAATAGTGATGTTTCATAGAAATATCACTTAGAATAATGTGTTGGTAGTCTTCCATGATTACACATTAGATGTTGTCACATAATAACGACATCAGGTAACATTTTAATTCTGATCCACATAAAGTGGTGCAACTAGATTAGATGTTGTAACAATAAGGATGACGCGTAACTGTGTCTTAATTGCACAATATAGATGCCTCATAAATTCGTATATGTCACGTCTTAATTTGTAAGCCCCGAGCCGCGTTGCGACAGGGACTTACATTTAGTTAAATGTAAGATACAATTATTTTATCTTCCTTTATGGCACAATCTTAAGTTCTTAACATTAAACATAGTCAAATTGGATTTAAATAATCCGACCTGGCTGTTTTTGCCAATAATAATCCCAACTGGTTTATTCCCGACAGTGGTTCTACCTTTTTCATTTCATTTGTATAACAGTGCGTCGTTAAAAAAACATAATGGACTTATTATTATTTTTTTTCATATTATCAACCGATGTTATAGGGCTTTTGATTAGAAAAAAGATACGAGTCGATTGATGTAAAACCTATCTCGAAACAATGATCCAAACGCCGAAAACGATGCTTCAATTCAGGTGTTTAAACTTCTAATTAACAAAACTCAAGCCGTTGGAGTACCGTTTCCAGGTAAGTTTTATATCAATCGACTAGTATCCTGTTCTAATCAAAAGCCCTAAATCATATGTTTGTAATTCTGAAAAAAAAAACTTAACTCCGTTAAATATTTTAAAAACGGATCATTATACAAACAAAATGAAAAAGGTTGGACCACTATCAGGACCCTTAAAATTTCTATGAGTTAATTGCCAAAATAGTCCCTGTGGTTTGGGCTGTTTTGCCAGTATAGTCCAAAGGTTTCATTTTTAACATCTGGATCCAAAAAGGTTTCATTGTTGCCATTTTGGTCCAACTGACTTAACTCCATCCATGCTCTTCAGTTGGTCAAGGGGTATTTTTGTCATTTCAGGTATTCTGAATTATATTAAAGATTATAAAAGGAGAAAAAAACTGTTGTGAGGGAGGATCGAACCTGGGCCTTTGGCCGGTTCACTAACAAACGCACAAGACAGTATCCAGTGAGCCATGCTCACATTTGTGCAAGAAATAGATCTTTAATCATTTTATTCTTTGATTCAGTTCATCACCTACACCTGAAAACAGATGACCAAAGAAACCCTAATCTTTCAAGTTCAAAATTAATCATGATTGCCCCATGTTAATACCTAATCTTTCGTTTTAATTCAAACCCTAGAGCCCGCCTAGTATTAACCGACACTGCTGTTTTCCCGTTTCAGTCTGCGGTCGTTTTCTGGTGACGCCCGACGACCTTGTATCGTTTAAAACTGACCAAATCATTCCCAAATAAATGTAAGATGATTGTCTCTAACGTTGTTCGATCATAACCGAAACTGATTAACAACATATTATTGCCTCAATGATTCGAATTATAGAAACAAAATATCGACGTTAACTTTGATTTCAGTATCGAACCGATTCTTGTTGAACTTTGAACATGTGCATATCAAAAGCCCAAACTTGAAGATTAAGGTTTCTTTGGTCGTCTGTTTTGAGGTGTAGGTGAACAAATGAATCAAAGAATAAAATCAATAAAGATCCATTTCTTGCACAAATGTGAGCATGGCTCACTGGCTACTGTCTTGTGCGTTTGTTAGTGAACCGGCCAGAGGCCCAGGTTCGATCCTCCCTCACAACAGTTTTTTTCTCCTTTTATAATCTTTAATATAATTCAGAATACATGAAATGACAAAAATACCCCTTGACTAACTGAGGAGCATGGATGGAGTTAAGTCAGTTGGACCAAAATGGCAACGATGAAACCTTTTTAGATCCAGATGTTAAAAATGAAACCTTTTGACTATACTAGCAAAACAGCCCAAACCACAGGGACTATTTTGGCAATTAACTGTTATTTAAATCCAAGTTGCCTATAATTAAAATAAAAATTATTAAAGAAATTATTTAATAATGTGACGTAGGAAGGAAAAGGCAAATAATGGATTTTTTGGGGAAAAACGATAAGAACCCTAGAACGAATACTGTCAGCACCTGAAATAGAAAATCAATGGGAAGTAGAAGGAGAGATGACGTAAATTACAGAAACCCATGTCTGACTATGCATCAGCCATGGGCTTCTCTGCTTGTATACGGTATCAAGCGTATCGAAGGAAGATCTTGGCCTTCCCCTGTTACAGGTTCTTTTCAATTTCCAAACTAATTCTATTAATAATAATCTTGTTTTAGAAGAACTTGTATGATATTGTTACTAGGGGTGAGCAAAAGGACAAACCCGACCCGACCATTACCCGACCCGACCCGACCCGAGAACCGATTAAACATAAAATATAGAACCGATTCACTACCCTAAATATAGGGTCGGTTCCGATCCATAGGTCCAAGTCGGGTTTCACCATTAAAAGAACCGAGAACCGACCCGACCCGACCCTATTTTATATGAAAAATTGTAACCGATCTAAATACCTAAGTATTGTTGGAAAATAAGATGTGGGTTTGAGATTTAAGCTAACTCATCCCGGACCCAAGGCGTCCTTGGTTTTAAATTGCGTGATGCGCTCCGATGTGTTTGGTCCAAATTTTTGATGCGCGAAGCGAGCGCATAACATATTATAAAAAAAAATATTTATACATAAAAACTTATAAAACATACTTAAAGTAAAATAAATGGCTTAATAAGAAGAAGAAGATAAGAGTTGTGCTTTTTGGTTCAAATTTATTATTGAAAAAACCGAACACAGTTCATAACATCTGGAAAAATAGAGTTAATTACTGTTTTCGTCCCTGTGGTTTGTTAAAATCACTATTTCAGTCCATTAGTTTAAAAATTGCGATTTCAGTCCCTGTGGTTTCACTTTCGTAATCATTACAGTCCACCTCGTAACCATTTCAGTCCCTGTACTTAACAGAATAATGGATTGAAATGGTTACGAAAGTGAAACCACAGGGACTGAAATGGTTACGAAAGTTAAACCACAGGGACTGAAATCGCAATTTTTAAACTAATGGACTGAAATAGTAATTTGTGACAAACCGACGAAAACAGTAATTAACTCGGAAAAAAACATAAGAAACAATGTTGCGTGCATCAGAGTGCATTATGCGAAATGCGCGCATTTCTTCTCGCATCATGTAAACGCAACGCATCAGCTGCGGCGATGCGCTCTCATCAGCGCATCACCCATTAAGCGTGCATAATGCGCACATTTTAAAACCAAGGCGGCGTCCCTTGCAGTGGTTTCAACTTTCAATGACCCTGTATGCATGGCGTTTTAAGTTTTCCTGAACGAAAAGAATCATGTGTCAATGCTAAGCCTCGTGAAAGAAATTCAAGTGCTTCAAGCACCAGAATCTGCACTGCATAAGCCTTAGTCATAGCCAAATTTGTAAGAAACCGGTTCCATGACTCAAATCATTTATTCAGCTAAAAAATTCTTCATGGGTGATGCAAATGTACCTAAAAAGCTTGATTTTTGTGTGTCATAATTAGCTGTCATAACTAGCTGTGGGCAGTGTGGCTTACTATTAATGTTCTTGATTTTTGTGCGTATAAACGCTTTGAAGGTCGACTTTGGATTCATGCTGCAAGTAAGATCCCTGATCCCGAAACAATCAAAGCAATGGAGGACTTCTACAAACAAATATACGCACTAGATGGAGTTACCGATCTCAAGTTCCCAGAACATTATCCAGTTTCACGGCTGTTAGGTGATAGTTTGAATCTATAAATACTCGCTCTGAAATTTCTGTTTGTCCTCTTTAAATTCAAACTTCATCCTTTTTATCTTGACGAACAATATTCAACTTATTAACTGCCAAATGTAGTTGGTTACTGACTATTTTTTGTGCAATTAACTTATTTTTTAATGTAATCTTTCTAAAAAATATCCAAATTGTATTCTTTATATAGGTTGTGTTGAAGTGGTTGGATGTGTTAAATGTGAAGAGCTTACATCATGGGAGGATATTCCTCAAGGGGTAGGCATCTAAACCTTTACTCCCTACCTAAGCAGTTAATGCGGTAAAGTTTCGGATATTGGTCAAGGACCGATATTTGAGATATCGGTAATCGCGGTGGGAAATTGGTAATTTTAATATCATGCTGAATTTATATATATAGCAATTTAACACTAACAATTCAGTATACTCTCCTACCATTAACAAGTTAACCTTTTGCAACTTGCAAAACACTAACAATTGTAGCAAGTAGGAACCGATTAAGACTTAAAACGCTAATGGCAGCAATAAGAAGAAAGACGAATGCTAGAACTAAGAAGAAAGATACTTATATCGGGAAAATCGGTGATAGATTGGTCAAATATCGGTCAGTATCGCCGATGATATCGGTACCGATATTTTGCACCGATGTCTCACCAGGGGACCGCTAACCGATATATCGGTGATATATCGCAATATTAACTGCATAGCTCCCTACCAAACATCGTCTGTAGTTGATATTGTTTATGCGCTACTTACAGGTGAGGCTGGAGGGACAAACAGCTTTTTGTTGGCTATGTGAGCAACCACAGGTTTGCATCTTGCTCGTATTTTGAACATCGTTTGTTATCATCATTTTCAGTAATATGCAACTTGGTAAAATCTGTGCAGAAATTGCTCGTACCATTCGAAATGCGTGGAAATCAAGGAGTCTATAACTTGGAAAAAAGGGTAAAACCGTAAAATTAAATATTCTACCCCGAGTAATCTGAGTTTGGTACTTATTTTTATCGTATTCTTTCGGTAATTTTTTTTGAGTGTAGATTCTTGAAGGAGCACTCAGAGGTCTTTGTCCAGTTGAGCCACCAATGCGGGTTAAGTTTCCACTGCCAGACCCTCGAAACCCGTTATCTATAAAGCCAGGGTCACTGGCCCATGGGCTTAAAACCGGCCCAAACAAATCTAAAATGGACGAGGGTTCATCACCAAACCTTGCGGCGGCCATAGCTGGTGCTAGAGCTGCTGCAACGCAGTTTTCGAAGAAGAGCTATGGCCCGCCGACAGCTGGATTCCGAGGCCAAGGATCAAGGAACAACGTCAAAGAAAACGCTCAAAGATTAGAGACCAGTTATGAACAACCTTGGTGAGAATTCTGTGTTTCTAGTTTGACATGTTAGGCTGTTAAGGATGATAAATGTGTAGCATGTGTTTTGTGTATGGAATTTGAATGTAAATTCTAGCAGTTTATATAAAATTTGGTGATGATTCCATGTGGTGATGCCATAGTCACATGGATCACGGTTCGCTCCGCTTACCGGAACGAAAATGGATACGCGGTTCATGCATTTCTAAAATTCGGTATCAAGGGGATAGGTTCATACGGAACGCCATTTCTGTTCGCGGTACGGCGTACCATATAGTTTGGTACGTCGTATCATATGCAAAAACAATTTATAATAGATTTTTTTTTTCAGAAAATTCCAATTTAAAATAACAAATTTTATAATAGATATTTATACATACCCATGTGTGAATTGGCGCCATTAAAAAATAGCGGGAAAGAAGAGTATGTAACGACGTAATCGAAGAGTCAGATTTTAATTCGCGTTCCAAAAGTCTAATTACCAGTTTGTATCAGCCTTTTTGTTTCCGGTTTGCGTGTATTAGTCAACCGGAAACGCGTTTTTATATGATTTGGAACAAATTTAGTGACAATTGGGTACAACCAATTTTGCTGACCCGGATCGCGAATCTGTAGCGTTCGGTTCGATTATGTACCTGATTATGGTACGGGCGATTTGGTTTGCGATACGTGGGAAAGGGGGGGGGGGGGGTTCAATCACCTAATTGGTTATCCATAGTCGGTCTGTCGCCGATCTCACTTCTTTAATTCCAAACGGTAATAATTAATGTTTGTTTAATTATTACTATGTTTAAAAGGGTCAAAGGATATATATTGAGTATTTTAGAACATGAAACTATTGCTAATTTAATAATGGAAAAATTACAAGTTTTGTACCACTTATTAAGCAGTGTCATTTTTAACGAATTTTGACAAGTTTTGCTCTTTACAAAGAATTTTGTTGTACGTTTTGTCCTTTAGGCTTAACCCAGTTAGATTTTTTTTGTTAAATCTTGTCACCCAAGGGTATTTTTGTCTTTTTACCCATTTATTTAATATTACTTAAAAGAATAAACAAAATATTTTAGGGTTGACTCTTGAAATAAATGTGTAAAAAGACAAAAATACCCTTGGATGACAAGATTTAACAAAAAAATCTAACTGGGTTAAGCCTAAAGGACAAAACGTGCAACAAAATTCTTTGTAAAGGGCAAAACTTGTCAAAATTCGTTAAAAATACACTGTCTGATAAGTGATATTAAGATAAAGGACAAAACTTGTAATTTTTCCTTTAATAATTTATTGGATAATATAAAAGTGCTCTATCAATAAATTAAACTAGTGGTATCAAAACCGACACATTGGGCCGGTAGATTCCCCATGCTACGCGATAGGAATTTGATTGGTATCGTTTTATCTCATTATGTTACAGTATCGACACTCGTTATAGTAACCGGAAAAGGAAAAAACTAAAAAATAAAAGCGCGATATGACCAAAAGAATATCAACATGTGATCTACATCTATTGAAAACAATTGTTTAGTAGGAATCGGCTCAGTTCGTCAGGGTACCACCACGATACTTGCATGCACTCATATAGCATATATAAAAAAACAAAATGTACACTCTATTTTGAATGCAACTGTTCTCTCAACAAAATTTACAACGTAACGCCTAAAAAAATTAAGCAAAGTTACGAATTTAGTTTTTTTAACTATATAACATACATAAAAAATAAAAATAAAAAAAGTTGTCACGTAGCAACTTCTTAATGGGCCAACCGATAATACATGATATATGTAGCGACCAAGTTTACGTGTTACCCACGCCCATTCACCATCTATTAGCTATTACTTGGTGACCAAGCTCACGTGTTAGATCTTAAATAATATTTCCAATGTACGATATTATAAGAACATTTTATAAATGTATGATTGCTCCTTTTAACGCTTTATTTAAATCATAATAACATTGTTTAATATTTTATAGTGTACAAACTGGTCCCATTGGCCATAAAATTGAGTGCTGCCAGCAATGCAATGACCTCATAGTTGAATTCTATCTTATCTATATATAGAGAATCAGACAATAGAACAACAACAGCTTGTGTTAACACATAAACAAAAGCTTTAAACTAGCCATCAATGGGGAAAACAGTTGGAGAGCTTGTGTTCATCCCTGCACCGGGGGTTGGTCACATAATGTCCACAATGGAGATGGCTAAAGTACTCGTGAACCGTGACCAAAGGCTCTCAATAACTGTTCTTCTCATAAACCCTCCTTACTCCATCTTGGCTCTCAACACCTACATCGAATCGCTAGCTAAAAACACTATCGAACGCATACGATTCATCGAACTCCCTCAAGATCACACACCACCAAAACTCGACTCCAAAGCTCCCTTTATGTCATTCTATGAGTTCATCAATAGTCATTGCAAATACGTCAGAAATATATTGGAGGACATGATAGATCAAAGTGGTTCCTGTAGGGTGGTTGGGTTGGTTGTTGACATATTATGCACGGGCATGATAGATGTGGCTAATGAGTTTAATGTTCCAACATATGTGTACTTCACTTCTAATGCTGCTTTTCTTGGCTTTAAGGTGCATTTTGAGACACTATATGTGGATCAGAAGCAAGATCTTATGGAGTTGGCTAACTCGGAAGGTGAGATAGTTATTCCGAGTTTTGTTAATCCCGTGCCAATGAGGGTTTTCCCGGAGCTGTATCAGAAACAAGACGGGTTGGACTTTCTTATTTGTGCTATTGGGAGAATGAGAAAAGCTAAAGGGATCATGGTTAACACATTTTTGGAGTTGGAAACACACGCGATCAATTGGTTTTCGGGCACTAACTTCCCGCCCGTGTATCCGGTGGGACCCTTAGTCAATCTAGACGGTGTAGCTGGAAAAGCCGATGACACGGATGTGTTTAGGTGGTTGGATAGTCAACCACGGTCGTCAGTGGTGTTGTTGTGTTTTGGGAGTATGGGATGCTTTGATGAGGCCCAGTTGAAGGAGATTGCACGTGGTTTAGAACGTAGTGGTCATCGTTTTGTGTGGTCCGTACGCCGACCTCCTCCACTAGAGCAATCATTTAAAGTGCCCCCAGATGATTATGAGGACCCTAGAGTAGTATTGCCAGATGGTTTCCTCGAGCGCACATCGAGAGTAGGGAAAGTGATTGGATGGGCCCCACAGGTGTCGCTGTTGGCACACGAAGCAGTGGGGGGATTCGTGTCCCACTGTGGGTGGAACTCGATGCTAGAAAGCTTGTGGTTTGGTGTACCAGCGGCTACATTGCCGATATATTGTGAGCAACAGATGAATGCGTTTGAAATGGTGGTAGATCTGGGACTGGCAGTTGACTTGAAATTGGATTATAAGATCAATGTGTTTAATCCGGAGGGTGATATGGTCATTGTGATGGCAGATGAGATAGAGAGGGGGATAAGAAGAGTAATGGAAGATAACAAGGTGAGAGCAAAAGTGAAAGAGATGAGCAAAATGAGCAGGGCAACAGTGATTGAGGGCGGTTCATCATATAATTCGGTTGGCTATCTCATTAAAGATATGATGAGAAATATCATATGAGTTTGAGTATTGTACGGGTTACTAATCTACAATTAATTATATCCTAATGTTTTCTGTTAGGAAGTGAAGCCGAAAATGTAAAATTGCAAGTTTTATTTTTATGTGTATTTAAATTATTACATGCTTGTCACTTATATTGGGATCTTAGTTTTGCATAAACCATCCTTTAAAAACCAATAAAAAGATATACAACAATTGGTTGCCACTGTCTGTGATGTTGTAGCCTTGTCGGGGTATGGTTGACAAATACCAATTCGCCATATACGGTTACACATTTATTTCAATACAAGTTTTTTTACCCTCTTGCCCATACTCGGAACCAGTTTTGAAAAAAAAAACAATTTGCGCACCTATACCTTTTCGCCGTTTTCTTCTAGAAACCAGTCACTCTTATGAAACTTGTTAACTAGAACGTCTCTATATAACTATAAGCCAAAACCACCGATCTCCACTGTTTGATGCCATCACCTACCGATCACCAACCACTTGCCGACACTACCACTGCAGCCACCACCACCTACAGGTCTTCACATCACGCGGTCATCACCATGACAAGCACAGTTACCATGACCATCGTTACGGTAGTAAATAGTATAGGGACTATAGGGTAAGTCTTGAATAGTATGAGAAAACACAGTTAAAAAATTCATTAACCAAATGAGAAAGCATCATATAAAAAGCATATTAACTTGTACATCTACTGCAACCTACCTAGGCTTTAACTTGTATATCCAGACATTGTGTGTTGATCAGAACCAAGATCGTGTTATTGAGCTGACTAACTAAGAATGTGAGATAGTTGTTCCAAGTTTTGTTAATCCAGTGCCGAAGTAGGTTGTTTAGGCGGTGTGCCAGGTAGATGAGAAAGGCTAAAGAGATCATGGTTCATAAGTTCTTAGAGTTGGAAACACACGCAATGAAGTTGTTTCCTGACACAACTTCCCGCATGTGTATCCAAAACTAGTGTTGGTGGAAAAAATATTTACCAATTTAGTGTTTCTTGAAAAATAGTTACCAAAATGATGTTTTTTATTTATTATGTATCCATTCTTCTAGGTTTAGCGGAACATCTTGCTCGATTATCATCCCATAGAGAGGGTTTACCAAGAAGAATGCAAATCTGGTTATTCTGAATCGTCAGATTACCAAAAGTTGTTTTTTCCTATATTTTTAATAAAATAAAAAAGTAAATATACAAAATGAAAACACCTTTATTATTTAAAATTATAGTAATATTATTAATCTATTCTAATACTAATAAATGATTCCATCTAATGCTATGCGGCATTCTGAATTCTCACATTTAATTTATTTATATATATATATATATATTAAATTAATACTATATAAATATATTAGATTAATCTTTTTTTTTTTGAAGGGTGACTTTCTATGTACAGGACCTATTGGTCACCGGGTTCATGTCGATGACAATCCCCCATCAGCCCCGCTCTTCCGGACGCGATGTTCGATCGGGCCCCGGCCGTTGTGCAAGCTGACCTTCGCCCGGAAACCATACTGCCCCCACACGAGAGACTCGCTGGGGTAACAGCTGGGTAAAACCGGGTTGCCCTCAAGACCGCACCATGCCTCGGTAGGAACGATCCATCATTGGGACGTCCTCCCCCCATAAATGCCACCTGTGACCTCCCAAAGGAAGACACAAGCCCAACCACATGGGGCCAACTGGGCTGGGGAGAGGATTAGATTAATCTCTAATATTATTAATTATTAATATATCTAATAATATATAAATATAAATATAAATAATTGTTATGCAATATTCTGATTATCTTTGCGTCCATTTCTAAAACTTTATTTTTTAAAGATTACATGGATTTTGTCGTTGTTTTCTTTTTTTCATTAATATATTTAAATTATAAACAAATAAATAATTAAATGAGTATTTAAATTAAATTGATAATAATTAAAGGAGTATTTAAATTAAATTTTATATAATCCTTAACTTATATTTTAATTTATGATCAATAATAATTAAGTTATTTCTAATTATTGTAGATGATATTTATATAGCATCCTGAGTTTACATTTGATCAGTGGGATAAACTAACGAGACATATTTGATTTGCTTTAGTTATTAAGAATAATAAATATATAATTTGAAGTAATAACTATTGAAAACCCCTGTGCGATTCGGTGTGAATTCAATTTCGATTGATATCAGTTTAGTTCATTATGGTAATGACATTCTGTATAACAACTAAAATCAAATAAATAAAGCGGTTAAACTTCTTAATATAAGAATTTTGTGGTCATTTTAAAAAAATGTTTAAACTTTAATATTCTTGTCACAAAAACACAAAAGAAAAGAAAACATTATAATAAACTTTATTTTTTTAAAGATAACATAGATTTTTTCTTTGTTTCTTTTTTTCATTAAAATATTTAAATTATATACACATAAATAATTAATTTGAGTATTTAAATTAAACTGATAAGTACTTACTTGAGTATTTAACTTAAATTTTATATTATCCTTAACTTATATTTTAATTTATAATCAATAATAATTAAGTTATTTCTAATTATTGTAGAGGATATTTATATAGCATCTTGGGTTTACATTTGATCAGTGGAATAAACTAACGAGACGGATTTATCAAAAGACTGAGGTGAAACATTAGGTGTAACACCCTTGCTATTATTTAACGATTTTCGTATAATTTAAGTCCATAATCATGTAATTACGGTTACAATTACAATGAAAAATACGGGTTTATTAAAACTTTTACAATTTAAAGTAATACAACATAATGTGATTTAATTCATCGTTTTAGAATAACGACGAAACAACTTGCGGAAGCTTCATTTTTCGTGTGTTCGGTCCTTTGCCATCGCTTGATCTCCATCCGGGTACACTTGATATCACCTATGATCAAAACCAACTTAAAAGTTAGTTTTGATAGCTTATAAACATGTATAAACAAGTTTCATAAACAAGCAAATAAAATAAAAATAAAATTTCGGAATTTTGCCTCTCGCGCCACGAGAGAGGCTCCTTCTTTTCCTTCGCGTGCCGCGACAGCACCCGCGTGTCGCGCCCGGTGCCCGGTTCTCCTTCGCGTGTCGCAGGGGAGATCGTGTTCCAGCAGGTCCGCATCTAGGACCTGCATTTCTTCCAGCTATGTTTATTTATCAAAAATCAAACTTTCAAAGGCCATAACTTTTGATCTAGAAGTCCGTTTTACATGATTCTTTTTCCTACGCGTTCGAAATTTAATTCTCCATCTTATGGAGTTAAAACCTGATATTCAACTACTTCAAAAATTCAGATTTCAAGCTCTCGGCTTGAAATTCCTTTTTAACACTTTTGACCCGTTTCATGATTCATTAAACCACTTTTGTTTAAATCATTACAAATTTTTGAGGTATTCATTATCTCAAAACCATCAACTCGTGAGTTCAAGACTTTCATACATTATGCAACTAAAGGTTAAGTTAAGCGCAAAACTTCATTTTGACCCGTTGGAGGGATTTACCATTCATATATGATAATAAAGAAACTGAATGAACAGTTCTTATATACTATTACTAGGTTATAACCCCGTATATTACACGGGTTAAATAAATAAATTTTATATAATAAATAATAAAACAATATATCTTTGAAAACCTCCTTTATTGCACAGGTTGAATAAATATAATTTATATATTAAATAATAAAAAGTTATATCTATAAAACCATATTGTACGGGTTGAATAAATGTAATTTTATATACCAAATAAAAAAAGTAATATCTTTAAAACCACGTGTATTACATAGGTTGAATAAATGTAATATTTTTTACTAAATAATAAAATAATACATCTTTAAAAAACCCCATTTATTACACGGGTTGAATAAATGTGATTTTATATACCAAATAATAAAGAAATTACATCTTTAAAAATATGTGTATTACATGGTTTGAATAAATGTAATTTTCTGTACTAAATAATAAAAAAATATATATCCTTAAAAAACCCCGTATATTATACGAATTGAATAAATCTAATTTTATATATCAAATAATAAAAAATTATATCTTAAAAAACCTCATGTATTACATGGGTCGAGTAAATGTAATTTTGTATAGTGAAAATAAAAATATTTAATATATTAATACAAAGTTTGGTTTTCGTGATAAAAATAGATTATTCTGTTGTTGCAAAATTTGTTAACGAAGTCTCAATAAATGTAACCCTTTATTTAAAACTCCGTAAATATATAAATGATAAATACTATTAGTTAATTTTATTTCAAGTTTCGTAAAATCTATTTGATACCAAACTAAAAAAAACGTTCAAATATATAGTTAAGGTCAAATTAGATAACTAAGTTTGAATTTGAAGTAAATAGATAAATATAAAAGTAACAATTAATTGAGTTAATTACTGTTTTCGTCCTGTGGTTTGTCAAAAATCATTATTTGAGTCCATTAGTTTAAAAATTGCGATTTCAGTCCTTGTGGTTTCACTTTCGTAACAATTTCAATCCATTATTCTGTTAAGTACAGGGATTGAAATAGTTATGAGGTGGACTGAAATAGTTACGAAAGTGAAACCATAGGGACTGAAATCGTAATTTTTAAACTAATTGACTGAAATAGTGATTTTTGACAAACCACAGGGACGAAAACAGTAATTAACTCTAATTAATTCAAATAAATAATATTATAAATGAGATTAAACTAACTAATAATTATCCATAAGTTATTAAACTAAATAATATTTAATAGAAGAGTTATCTATAATTAATTAGAAGAGATTAAACTAAAATAATAATTATCTATAAGAGAGAGCATAATATGATGACAAGTGTCCCCAAAGTGGTTTCTTTTATTATATAGTATAGATTATTATCATTATTATTATTAGTATTATTATTATTATTATTATTAATGAATACTACTTTTAATATTCATATATGATAATAAAGAAACTGAATGATTCTGTTCGGTATCGGTACAAGAAGGTAAAAACCAGCACCAGCCAGGTATAGAAAACACCAAAAGTCGGTACTGAATTGATATTGAAAATCTTTTAGTTCGGGAATTTCGGTACTGCTACCCGGTACCATTTGCTCATCCTTGATCACGGGTGCTGTAGATTTTCTTCAACTTTTAATGATTTCTTTTTTTAGTTTCAAGGGTAGGGATGAGCTCGGTGCTAACCGATACCAAATCGATACTGGTACCGAAAATACCGGTTACGGTACCGGTATATGAAGGTAAAAATCGGTACTAGGAACGCCAAAAGTCGGTACCGAATTGGTACTTAACATCTTTCGGTTCGGGAAATTCGGTACCGGTACCCAGTACCGTTTACTTATTTTTTACCACAGATTTCATACGAACAACATCATTACCATACAACTTATTTATTGATTTTCTTTCGGTTATCTTTTAGTGTTTTTTCTACATTTTCTTTTTATCTTGTCAACGGTTACGTGCGCAACGCGCTCGTACTGATTTCAAAACACATGTAAACACAGACTAAATAATAAAAGAAGTTCGCCGCAACACGGCGACGGTGATAAACCTAGTAGTATTATAAAATACATAATGTAAGAAAAACATAGAGCACATTTGCAAGTATTAAATAAATTGAGTAAAGTTAAATTCTATACAATCTTAAAGGGCAAAGTCGGTGGGTTTTCCACCGCCCACCGGCTTTGTCTCCTTGCCCCCTTATTTTTATGATATTGCAATTTTAGTCCCTTGACTTTGTAACTTCAAAGTTTCACAAATGGCAAATTTAGTCCCTAAACCTTTTACTTTGAATTTTCAAAACCACAACCATATCTTTCAAACTTTGCTAGCACCAACCCTCTACTTTGGTTTTCTACCATCACCCCCTTAGATCTTACATAGTTACGCACCAACCCTCTTCGTTTACATTTCCACTAACACCCCCTCATCTTTTACACATTTCCGCCACCACCCCTATTCTTTTACACTTTGTCTTTTTTAGACTTTGCTTTTTTACCCCTTGCACTATTACTCCATTTTTACACCCGCCCAACTATAAAAAAAATTGCAATTGTAATCCCTAGTCTACAACTCATACTTTTGCAAATGCCAATGCATTGTGTTTTACGAAATGTCTTAGGCATTGTGTTTTACACTTTATGTCTACCTTTGTGTTTTACACTTTTTGTAATTGTCTTTTACGCACTGCGTTTTACGAATCGTGTTTTGTCTTACTATATGTTTCCACCCGTCGCGCGCCGCCGCAACGTGCGGCGGGCAAAATACTAGTTAACTTTAAATTTCACTCATCATTTTACTACATTAAGGTATCTACCTATTCTTCGTAATCTTAATGCGAATTCCTAAACAACCCATATGGGTCGTTTGCCCAATTCACCCATTAAGGGCTTTTTGGTTAATTTTAGTCCTTCATATTACGACGAAGGACTTTCGCTAATATTTGACCAAAAATATCGCTTTTAACAATAATTCTAAATATGCGTACCTGGCTCGAGTCATAGGATTGACCCGTTTAAATATCTTTCACTATTAATTTCTAATTAATACCAACGCGAACCGTATGATATTTCCTGTAATCACAAAACTCAACAAGCGGTCATCAATTAATATTGTCAAATGATCTTGCCAATGTCATTTGACCTGTTTAGTCCGAACGACCATTTTCCATTATGAGATGATATCTAGTTACCATCTCGCCCTTTTACCCATTCCGGTTTACACCATAACGTAATGTTTCAAAATTTCTTATTAGTTCATCGTCACATGACTAATTTACCAATTTACCCTTTTTGCCATTGTTTATGATTTCTCACCATTGCACTAGTTCCGACTCATATTATGTGCGTCGGAACATGATAACTCTATTACTAACTTTTTCTTATTCATTTTCAATACACACAACTGATGTATACTAAAAAGGGTGTAAGCTCTTACTTACCTCGCATCCAAATTACGCTTTCCTTTTCGTACTTGCTCCGTTTGACCCGCTTCATTCCCAAGCCTCCATCTAGCTTGTCAAGAGTCAAACTATCATCATAATTCACAAGGTGGTGAGATTAGTCATTATAACCACGACTATTCCACCTTACGTATTTTCTATGTCAAAACTACTATTCGACTCCGTCCATGGTTAGTTTAACTTTTCAAAAGTTAACTACCCTTAATTATATGATATGTGCATATAAGCTAAATCGACTTCATAATTAAAATTTGTATTACTCCACATCACACGTAATTGGTCGAACTAGGAAATTACGCATTTGATTCATAATTTCAACATATGAACATTGTGGGCATAATTTATAACATCAACAATCAAGTTTCGTATCACTGAAAATAGGCTGTTTTTGGTGACTTGTTTAACCTGTTTACAAGTCTTCAAAAATTATGATTTTTTTATGTGGCATACCTCTCGGAGGGTTAGGCCTTGTGTTAAAATTTCAAGATCTAACTCTTTACAAAAAATTCGTAAAAATTCATTTACTAAGCTGCAATCAGATTCATCACTTCTGACTGTAGCTTACGGAAAAATTCATTAAAAATTCCTCGTTTATCCGATTGACGAAATTTTAATTGGCGATTCTTTTAATCACTTAAAACTTTCTACAGTAAGAATTTGAGATCATAACTCAATTCCTAAATTGAGTTATGACATTCGTAATGGGCTGCAAATTCTGCCAGAAAACACAGCTTGAACCTTTGATAAGGAAAAATTCATAAAACGCTCAATTTTCGTCGAAAAAATGCGATTCCAGTGGGGTTTTAAAGATATTTCCTGGAATTACATTTTAGACTCAAGAAATACATGTTTTTGTCAAGTTTTGTCTATGTTACAGCCAATACAAGTCGGCTGTAAATTCTGATCAGGAGCTATTTGAATTCAGCTTTCAATTAAAGCATGTTCTTGACATCATAACACTATTTTCTTTGCAATCAAAACCCTAAAAACATATCATATATGAATTTAGCATCAACAAAATCTGAATTTACTTGAACTAAGCATGATTTCAATATATACTTATCTAGGGTTTACTCCTAGGCATAATATTGTTCCTATTCCATCAATACAACATCCATGCAACACAAATTCCGAATCTCACATGTTTATCAAAATCTCAAGATGTAACTAGAAGATGAAATTTGACATACCTTGTGATCCCTTCGCTGAGGTGATCACTAATATGATCTTAGATTTCGATTTGGAGTAGATTTGGCTTCTCAATTTGATCAATTTTGCAAGTTAGGGTTAAGTTGGAGGAACCCTTGTTCGCCCCTGTGTTTTCTACGACCAGAACACACACTTGTGTGTGTGTTTTGGTGTTTTGTGTTTAATAAATTAACCCTTTTCTCTTTTACCCCTTTTAGTCCCTCTTGTCTGGTTAGTTATTAATTAGGTCACAACCTAATTATTTTTAACAACATTCTCACTTATTAACTAGGTTTGGCATTCCTAGCTATCTTAGTGGGTTGGGGAAAGTTTATGACTAGGTCTGCTTTAAGTCCCGTTAACTCGGACCTTTTGTCCATTTTATTTCTTGAAAGTTCTTATTCGCTTTTTAATTAATATTATGATTATTTATTTAAATCATAATATTTACCGGGTTACTTTTACCACTAACGATATTTTACCCGTTCTTTTAGTATTAACAAGGTTTGATTACCAAACCCGTTTTCTGGGTGTTACATTAGGAGAAGAAGTTCCCCTGGTAGACCTACGAATCGGGGCAGGTTGCTTCTTGGCAGAGGAGCTATCCACAATAGGTTGAATAGGGACACTTTCCAAATCCCCAGCAGTCCTAACATGCTCAGTACGACAAACTATGGAGGGACCACCCTCAGGCATCTCCTTTTGCTCAATCTCCACACCAGACATATCTTTCAACAAGATGTAGTCCAAAGCACTCATTTCTGCAAAACAAACAAGCACAACATGAGTACTTGGAAAAATATGTAAAAACAGGATTGAAGAAACACTAGATAAATGGTCGGAACCGAGATATCTAGGGGGTTTGAATCCGCATAAAAAGGTTAGCTCGCACTCGATTTGATTCAGTTGCAGCTGATCTTCTTCTCCGAAGCTCTGCAAAAAAGAGCACCGTTAGCCTCGCCAAGGGGAGAAAAGGGTTCTCTCCTTGACCCGACTCCGGTGTGAGAATAAGTATTGGTAATGAAGAAGAAGAAGTATTTGAATAGTGTGAGTAATCTGAATTCATACCTGGGTTCTTTCTCATATTTATAGCCGGGAGTCGTTTTAGGCGGGAAAACCCGTTAATGAAAAGTTAACAGAAAATGCTAACCCCGTAAGCGGTTACATTTCCTTCCGTTTAAGTTCTTTGATCCGACGTGAGAGCACACGGATCGTGGTTTAGATCAAGGGCTGGGGGTTTGCCACGTGTAATGTGATCAAGTGGAGATTACTCTCCAATTACATGCCTTTGTTGTGATGTCAGGGGCGTCTGTGGCAATGACACGTGTCCAGACGGTTATAACCGTCTGGGTGGTGCACGATTATATTTCTTCTAGAAGATTACTGCTATAATCTGGTGTGGCACTTTATTGTGTGGAGACCACTGAATGAATAAATCCTAAGTCTGGGTAATTATGCAGGTCTGGATATTTAGGCGGAAGTATTGATCTCAGGATTTTTATCCTTTGCTATCGGGAGAAGGCGCAAGGATTTATGTTTTCCTTTGGGCGCGCGACTATAGATTGCTGACTGTTTTTTCCTTTTATAAGACCAGTGCGCGGCCGCGCAAGGTTAGAAGGTTAAAAGCAGGGTTGTGGTATGGTCCTAAATACTTATTATGAGGTTTTTGGGACCTTACCCCTTCAAGTCCCCCCAGTCTAGTGTTGTACTTATGCAAATAAGTGGAGCACTGGACTTATGAGAGGGAAATTTTTTGGGCGCGAGAAATAAGAAATCTTCTGTGAGAAGATTGAGTTTGAATTTTGTAAAGATTTTTTTTGAAAATCTTTGACTTTTAATGAAACTGGTACAGTAAATTGAGTGACAACCTGTCGTTGTCAGTTGTTTTTACTGTCCTTGTCTTACACGCGCGCGTGTAAACGCGTGTGTGTCTGACATTTACTTTTTCTGCTGCTTGGGGAACTGTGATACCCGGAAAAGTTGATGTGACGGTTACCGATGCTATTTATTGCGATGAGTATATATAACGTTTGGGTAACTTCTTCTGTGTAATCATTGTTTTATTGAAAAACTTTCCCTTCCTTTTTCCCTAAGAAGAAAAAATTCCATCATTCGTCCTCTTATGTCAATCGGAGAACATCAAGAAGATCTTGTTGAAGAAATGTCGACTGAACTTCCAACGTTGAAGTGGCCTAGAGCATCCTTTGATGGTTTGATTCGGAATCTCAAATTCCCGGAAAACTGGGGAGCTCTATACCCTGAGGAGGGACAGACGACGGCGGATGCTCCGGCTGGGTATATTACCCTCTTTTGGGATTTTTTCTGCGATGGTAACTTTCGCTTGCCTGTTACTAGATTTTTTCTTGAAATCCTTGGGTTTTATAACTTGCATATCTCCCAACTTCACCCAATTGGCATGGTTAGGGTTCGACATTTTGAATTCGTGTGTCGGACAATGCATGTTGAGCCGACCTTTCCCCGATTTAGGGTTTTTCATCAGATGCATTGTACCCAAGGGTTTTATTCATTCGTTCAGAGGGCTTCTGCAAAGAAGATTCTTCATCAACCCCCAAAATCTTTTCATGATTGGAAGCAGAAATTCTTTTTTATCAAGGCCGGAGTAATTCCGGTGAGGATGGTTCTCAGGGGGAAAGAAGATGTTCCAATCGAAACCCTTCAGACTCCGGTTGATGAAAACTGGTATCAGGATTTGAAGGATGTGCCTAATATTGCATTGCCGGAGAAAGCTCTTGTCGGAGCCGGCATGAGTTTAAATTGGAAAATGGAGCGTGATGACAAACCTGTATATACGGAGGATGGTCATAGTAAGTTTGGGGCTTTTCCATTCTTTCTCCCCCCCTTTTTTTTGACCGGTTTTCTCTTTGAATGTAGTTGTTTCCTTGTATGTTGTTGCATTCAAGAGAGAAGGCGGTAGAATGGGTACCATCAAAAAGAAACCAGAAGAGGAGCTTTGGTATCACCGTATTGTAAGGAATTTTGTTCTTCCGCGAGTTGCGGACCTATCTGCTCAACCCGCTGCTGGTGTTGGTAAGTTATATCTGCTTTTCTTTTTCCTTTTTGCTCTTTGTGGGTAAGTTTTTTGCTTTGCGCTTTTGTAGGTGAATTGTTGAATTTGGGAATAGGCCCTGAGAAGAAGAAACGCGCAACGACTTCTACCTCTATGCCAAAAAGGAGTGAGACTGTTAAAGCTCAACCTTTGAAGAAAAATGTTGGAGAGAAGAAAGGTACGCGCCGTTCTTCTGACTCCAGGTGTGATTATGTGGTGGTTTCTGACTCTATGGAGGGTCTTACTCCTGCAATGACTATACGAGAACCGAAGCCTGAACCAAGGGATTCTGCTGATATTCCCCCTTCTAACCCGAATGAGCCTATCGACTTGGATTCCAGTCCCGGGCATTTGGTTCATAGGAAGGCTGGTAAAAGGAAACAGACTGATACTGAAGCGGAGGGTCAACCTCCTAAGAAAGTGCAAAGGAAGAAAATTACCAGGAAAGGGAATCTTGATGCTTTTGTTTCAGAAACGATTCCTGGTAAGTGTCGTTTCTCCTTGTTTCCTTTAAGCGGACTGAATTCTTACAGATTTTTATTTGTCCAGAAGTTCCTGTTTCCCCTATTCCCACAGAAATGCAATATGTGGTTAATGAAGAACTTCCTTCTACTCCTCCGCGTGCTGCTGTTGCAGACCCGCTAGAGCCTTCAGAGGTTGCTGGGGAAGGTGTGGAGAAAACCGTTGAGGCTGAGAAGCCTGTTGGTGTTGATACAGAGGCTGAAAAGATTGTTGAACCGAGCGTGATAGATGGCGCTGATAATCCACCAACCCCTGAAGCTGTTGTTCAAGATTTAGGGAAATAGCAGATTGTTGAAAAAGTTTCAACTTCTTCCCCTAGACCTTCTGATGCTATGCCTGAATATACTGAGAGGGTCACAACTGAGGAACCAGGCTCATCTGCTGGTGTTGATAAGCAGTCTCCAATTCGTCCAGAAGAAACTCTGGGAGAATATTATTACCGGACTTATATGGAAAAAGAGGCTTCTGATCCTCATGTCCCTGTTTGGAATTTAAAGAAAGGCGATACTTTTTCAGATTGGCATGTGTGCCAAGATTGGTTGCAGGGGATTCTTCCTCCTGGAGAAATCAAGTTTCAGGAAAGTCGTTCTTATGAGCAGACCTATCAGTCTTATCTTGCAGAAACTGCTTCTCATGTCTCTACCACTCACCGCATAGTACGTGAGTGGTACAGTATGCATAAGGAGCAGGAATCCTTTATGGCTTCTTAGAAGAAATTTGCCAAAGATGAGAGACGTCTGGCTCAACTGATGGCTAAATTAGAAGCTGATCAGGCCAGGTTTGAGACTGAACGCAAGACTGAGGAATGGTCTGTTGCTGGTTGGAGAAGAAAAGCGAAAGCCGAAGCTGCTCTCCTTTCCGAAGAACGCAAAAATTGGAGAAAAATTTGTGAAAAAGACAATGCTGAGAAAGCCAACCTTCGCAGTATTATTAATAACCTCAAGGCTGAGGTTAACAAATTGAAGAATCAGGATGCAGAGGTAGAAAAATTAAAGAAGGAGAAAGCTGATGTGGAAGCTGCTCTTGCGGAGGCGCGTTCTCATAGGGAACGCAGTGAGCAACGGGAGGTACAAGCTTTCGCCACTCTTGCCCTTAGAGATAGAGAGTTAGAGGAACTTACTGCTTTGGTTTCTGACCAGGAACAATTAAAGAAGGATCTGGAGCTTGCGCATGCCGAGAATACTGAAACCTCCCGCCGTTTGGCTGAGACTGAAGAGAAGCTAGAAAATTCAGAAACGGCGCGGGTTACAGCGGAACGCGAGCTTGAACCTTTAAAGAATGATATGGCCTGGTTGAAAGATCGCGGGATTGCTTGTGTAAGTTTCTTTTCTCCTTTTTGTTGTGGAATCATATATGCGCTTTTTCGATACTCATTTTTGCTTGTTTTCATAGGTTGCTGAATCTGTGTTAAACTCTGAAGAGTTGGATAAAACTGTCGCTAACTTAATGGTTGCTGCACGACGAGATGGGTATGCGCAAGGTTATGCGGAATGTTCCCAACATGTGAATAGCGCATTGAAGGCTAACTGGGATGATAGCAAGTCTACTACCTTTGGCGTAAATACTGCCGCCGCGCTTGCTTCCATGAAAACAGAGTTTAATAATTTGCAACTTCCGGTCATGGAACTAATAAATGTGGCGTTGCAATCGGACGATCACGTGGCGCAACTTAAAGAAATCTTTCCGGATGAGGGTGAAGATTTAGAGTAGTTTGAAATTGTATTGAACAATTTTTATATGTAATATTTGGGATGTGGATCCCTATTTTTGAAGATGTGCTGCTGCGCAAACAACTTAAACACTGCCGTGTTTGAAAGTCTTTAGGGCGTATTTGTACGCTAACAATTGCATGTTTCTATTTGTTTGTTTACAATATTTTGCATGAGTACGATTACTTTTGTCAAGTAAGGCGAATAAAGTTGGTATAAGATTCATGTTTGAACTTATGGTCATTTGTGATGTGATCACCAACCGTTCATGAAGCTTATTTTTGAACTACCATAATGTTTTTGCGCTTACTAAAAGAAATTGCATGTACTTTGTAAACATAGAAGTAATAGAAACTTTGTAATTTTATTAATGGATAGAGCGCAGAGGCTTTACAAAGTTTTTGTTAATAATTATATGGAACTTAACTTAGTGTTTCCGTCTTGCTTGATGGATCATGTCTTTCCGCGGAGAACTTGTTTTTTAAGCTTTTGCCCGTTTGCTTGGGCCTTCTTCTCCCCGGGTTATCTGCTTAATCTCTTTGCGCATATTTTGGAGTAAATGCGTGAGTTCACCGTTCTTGAGGGCTTTTTCTATTTCTGTGCGCAGAGATATGCAGTTGTTAGTGGTGTGCCCGTTGTCTTTATGATACTCGCAGTATTGCGCCGGGTCTTGTCCACGTTTACTCTTCATTGGAATCGGAGGTTTGAATTGATAGTCCTCAGTACTCAGAACCTCCGCCGGGGTCTTTGTTAGGGGAGTCCACTGCCTCTCCCTATTTTCTTGTTTGTTTTCCCTTTGCGTGGAGAGTTTGTTGATTGTTGTGCGCGCATCTTCAGATGATCGACTTCCTGACCCGGACTCTCGCCATGACTTCTTAAACCTTCTTTCACCAGTTAAGCTTAAATCCGCGGGCCTGTTGTGCGGTGGTGGCGGCCTGTTTGTTGTGAGGTTTTTCTCAGTTTACGCATAAACTTTGGCCGCCGCCATTATCTTTTCCCAACTTGTTGGAAGGCCCTCTGTTCCGGATAAGACTTTAACCATGTCATCACACCTAACCGCGTACTTGAACTGAGCACGGATTAGTTGTTCATGAACCCCGCCAATTTCCAACACTTCCTTATTGTATCTAGTGATGAAATCTTCTAGATTTTCGTCATCACGACGCCATATATTCATGACGTCGGAAGTGTCTCTAATGGAGCGCCGCTGCTGGCTGAAGTGTGTTAAAAACTTGTTACGCAGATCTTTCCATGATTCAATCTGTCCAGTTGGTAGGTTATCAAACCAGATTCGCGCTGGTCCAGTTAATGTTTGTACAAACAAATGACACCATAGCGGAAGGGTCCAACCTCCAACCAAACCCGCGCTGGTAAACACTCTCAGATGATCATCAGGGTCTGACAACCCATTAAACTTCCCTATGTTGGATGGTAATTTTGCCTTCTCTAATGGGGCTAGAGCGATCTCCAGTATGAACTTCGAGTTTTCCGCTGCTTCTGCAGGGCGGTAAACTAAGTCATAATTGTGCTCTGCCTCAGGGTTATAAACCGCTCGAGGCCTGCATTTGTTATAGTTTGGCTGCAGTTTGTTGAATACACTGGTGTTTGCACTCAAATGATATGTTTGATCGGATTCATCGGTGTGAGTGTCCCGTTGGGAACCCAACCTATCATGAACCGATTGTCTTCGACGAGGGTGTGGTTCACCATGGTGTTGTCTCTGGTAACCGCCTGTCTGAGTGTATTCCCGTTGTGACGTAGATCTGGCATGAACTTCTGTATCATCATAAGTTGATTCTTCTCGCTGGGAGACATGAGCTCTAGATCCCGGCCTCCGTGACTGAGTCAGAGGAGCAGTTTGAGCACACAACTGTGTGTACACTGCGTTTAATGCCCCTTGGGACCGGACATACCATGATATCGGATTTTCTCCTGGTGGTAAAATTGATTGAGCAGGGTTTGCTGGTAACATTCCTGGAGTAACAGGATCATTTGCTCGATTGGATTGAACCTCATTATCGTCCGAGGCCTCTTCTACGATTCCTTCTACTTGTAAATTGTTTCCGACGTTTGGTCGAGGACCAGGTTGCCGGTGAGATGACGAATTTTCTGCCATGTGCAAAACAGAAAATGGGACGAACTGAATCGAAACGAGATAGAAACTAGAAAACAGAGGAATCGGTGGGCGCCAATGAAGAAACACTAGATAAATGGTCGGAACCGAGATATCTAGGGGGTTTGAATCCGCGTAAAAAGGTTAGCTCTCACTCGATTTGATTCAGTTGCAGCTGATCTTCTTCTCCGAAGCTCTGCAAAAAAGAGCACCGTTAGCCTCGCCAAGGGGAGAAAAGGGTTCTCTCCTTGACCCGACTCCGGTGTGAGAATAAGTATTGGTAATGAAGAAGAAGTAGTATTTGAATAGTGTGAGTAATCTGAATTCATACCTGGGTTCTTTCTCATATTTATAGCCGGGAGTCGTTTTAGGCGGGAAAACCCGTTAATGAAAAGTTAACAGAAAATGCTAACCCCGTAAGCGGTTACATTTCCTTCCGTTTAAGTTCTTTGATCCAACGTGAGAGCACACGGATCGTGGTTTAGATCAAGGGCTGGGGGTTTGCCACGTGTAATGTGATCAAGTGGAGATTACTCTCCAATTACATGCCTTTGTTGTGATGTCAGGGGCGTCTGTGGCAATGACACGTGTCCAGACGGTTATAACCGTCTGGGTGGTGCACGATTATATTTCTTCTAGAAGATTACTGCTATAATCTGGTATGGCACTTTATTGTGTGGAGACTACTGAATGAATAAATCCTAAGTCTGGGTAATTATCCAGGTCTGGATATTTAGGCGGAAGTATTGATCTCAGGATTTTTATCCTTTGCTATCGGGAGAAGGCGCAAGGATTTATGTTTTCCTTTGGGCGCGCGACTATAGATTGCTGACTGTTTTTTCCTTTTATAAGACCAGTGCGCGGCCGCGCAAGGTTAGAAGGTTAAAAGCAGGGTTGTGGTATGGTCCTAAATACTTATTATGAGGTTTTTGGGACCTTACCCCTTCAAGGATGAACACAAAAATACATACCCTTCTGATCAACAAAAAAGACCGGTTCAAAACCCGAATCAACCCAATCTTGACTAATACCCAACACAACAAGAAGCTCCTCCGGTAAGCCCTTAACTTGGTACGATAAGCATGAAGCCTAAGGAGCAACTCCCATTCAAGTTCATGAACTTCCGACTCTTTTTCGTTTAGAACCTCAGAAAATTTACGAGGAACAACAGTGAAAGGAAGCAATCGACTGGAAATAAAAAGAACTGATTTTTCCAAGCATAGGTATGACCAACAGTGGTGGAAAGAAGGGGAGCCTCACACTGAGTCTTCTCGATAGTATACCAATCGCCATTCCGGGCAAGCCGGAAGAAACGACAGAACATCAAGAGGGATGGTTCGTAACTCAGTGCACGACAAAGGATTTCAAATGCATTATACGAGCGACACCAATAGGGGCTAACTAGCCTAAAGAAAGGCGATAATACTTCAATACTCAAGAAAAAAGTTTGTAAAAGGGTATCGCAAGTTCGGTTGATCAAGAATCCGGGTATAAAACACAAGAAAACCCTTCGGAAATTGATTTGCAGTTCTTTCCCCTGGAACCAGAGTCTCAAGGGAAGGATCAATGCCATGATCCGCACAGAACTTATCAATGTCCGATTCAGTAAGTTTTGAAAAGTGGACACGCATATCATTCTTATTCGACGCCATGAGAAAAGTAAAGAAAGAAGAAAGACGACTCACAGAGTTTATAAGAGAAAACCACCGGAAAATACCATCGGAGAAACTGTAAGATAAATGAGAGAATGGAAAAGTATAAAGGAGAAGTTGAAGAATAATGGGGGCAGCTAGAGAAAGTTATAAATCTTTCAAATTTCAAATCCCAAACAAATCGGACAGGTGGAAGGGCAGGATGTAACCATTACAGCTGGCAGCCTAGGGTACTTGAAGGCTACCTTGTGGAACTGTCACATCAGTCACTTCTGGGCCGCCCAAACACGCAAGTGGGCTTTAATTGTAAAAGACACATGACAAAATAGTAAGAAAACTTAGAATAAAAGACCAAGGCAGGATCAAAACCTTCCGACGAGAAGCCCGTGGTCAGAAAAAAGACTAATGCTTCTAGTACACCAGTTCGATCAAATGCACCCCTTTTCTCCTTACAGAAACGACTCATATTTTATCTAACACACCATAGAAGCATGGCCAAGATAGCTAAAGACGTTGAAGAAAAAGGCAAGATCAAGAAACAAAAACCCCTAGATTTAGAGTCATA